>JAUELC010267709.1:0-10315 GCA_031471745.1 Cryptochiton stelleri | reverse complement strand
TTGTTTGTTTGATTGGGGTTTTACACCAAACTTAAACTTATTTCACTCATATGACGGTGTGCCAGCCCAGTAGGTGAAAGAAACCACCCTTGACACCCCTGGCAATGACAACATACAAGACAAGCACAGGACATAATACATGGTACAATAAGACAAAATGTACAAATTTACTGTGCTGGATGTCACAAAACCGAACGGTTTCATGTTGCCCCTTAACTCTTAAAGAGCACCAGGGCATCAGGAAGTTCCATCCAACTGCCCGCTATGAAATTTAAACATACAACTATTAATGTCAAGCGCCAAATCATCAGCAGTAAATGTTGTCTTCTTAGACCACCCAGGAAGCTCCAAAGCAACGAAAACTAACCACATTTAAAAATAAATCATTACCAGCACCAAATTATCTTACATTTGTGAGATTTGAAATGAAGATAAATGAGTATCTCCTGCATCACCCTGATGTGGAATCACTGAGAATTAGTCTAGTGATTAGTAAAGGAAACGAAAAGACGTTAATATCAACATAAAGCTGGTGTAAGATTCACTAATGCCATATAATCCCTGGATATTAGCCAATGACTTGATTAGATCTGTGTATAATGTTTGTCGGGTCATTAGGTCAGCTTATCTCATTACTCTCAGAATTTCAACTTGAAATTGATCTCAATGTTTCTCGACTGTTACATGTTTGCCAAGTAATTAAATCAAGGTATAGGGAGCCTCTAATGGACCTTTTTTAAGGCATATTATCTTCTGGCTAAGGGCAGCATGTTCTGAGCATAATCATGCTGGCTTTACTCTAAGCACTAGAGGAACATTAATTTTCCAACAGAGCAAAACACTTGCATATAAGTGCAATACCCTTGAGTACGGCGTTAAACACCAATCAATCCATTTAAAGCATCTGTGATTACATTTCTCTTTAAGGCGTTACTTTAAGCACTAGAGGAACATTAATTTTCCAACAGAGCAAAACACTCGTCATATAAGTGCAATACCCTTGAGTACGGCATTAAACACCAATCAATCCATTTAAAGCATCTGTGATTACATTTCTCTTTAAGGTGTTACTTTAAGCACCAGAGGAACATTAATTTTCCAACAGAGCAAAACACTCGTCATATAAGTGAAATACCCTTGAGTAAGGCGTTAAACACCAATCAATCCATTTAAAGCATCTGTGATTACATTTCTCTTTACAACAAGGATGACTCCATCCAACAAACCCTGTTTGATGTCTTAAACATAAAGAGCAATTTTTGACATCCAACAGCTCAAAACATGTATATCAGCAGAAATATATTTTATAATGCATTAGAACTTACTGCACCAGTGAACATTGTCATCAATGGATGAAATTAACAAATTAAATTAGTGTACCAGAATATTTGCAAAACTAACTAGCTCCCCTCCACCATTATAATAATATCAACAGAAATATCTTTAAGAATTCATTTACAACTAAATCAGTAAACATTGCCACCATGAACAAACGAAAGTACAAATTCAATTTAATATACCACACTATATAAAAACAATAGCAGCCATTGAACAGAAATAGCAAATAGTGCTTTGTTTGTTTGCTCGATTGGGGTTTTACGCCGAAAACCACCCCTGACGCCACTGGCAACAAACAATAACAAGATACAAGACAATCCCAAGACATAACAGAATGCCACAACAGACCAGCTTCATGTTTATTCTTTGGTAGTATCCTTGATTAACAAAATTCTACTTAGCAAGACGTACCATACATAAACAAGCAAAAAATCACTAAAAAAACAAAACATTTACAAGCCATTTTCCCCACATACCGCTAAGTTAGTATCAATTAAAATGCCTCACATTTCAGACACTGTTGTTAGATTTGCTTCTTCAACATCTGTGCTATCAGAACCTTCTGTTAAACATCTTTAAAGGAGAAAATAAAACTAACAAGTGTGATGTTTTGCATTTAGCTTTTATGTGTTGTGCTGTGAGTAACTAGGGAGGACCTCCACTTACTATACTAATTGATTCAGTGATTGTTTTTACACTGAACTCAAGTCCATCTCATATGGCAGAATGCCAGCCCAATGGGTGAAGGAAACCACACCTGACAACACTAGCATCACAAGACAAGCAAACACAGGATGCAAAACAGGGTGCAAAAAGACAAAAAGTGCAATTTTACATGCATGAGAGATGACAGCACAGCAAACAGTTTGTGTTAGCTCAGAGAGCCCCAGGGCACAGGAAGCTCTCACCACTTAGCTCAGAGAGCCCCAGGGCACAGGAAGCTCTCACCACTTAGCTCAGAGAGCCCCAGGGCACGGGACGCTCTCACGACTTAGCTCAGAGAGCACCAGGGCACAGGAAGCTCTCACCACTTAGCTCAGAGAGCCCCAGGGCACAGGAAGCTCTCAGGACTTAGCTAAGAGAGCACCAGGGCAAGGGACGCTCTCAGGACTTAGCCTAGAGAGCACCAGGACACAGGAAGCTCTCAACACTTAGCTCAGAGAGCACCAGGGCAACAGGAAGCTCCCTCCAACTAACAATCATTTCTTCCAGGAATTTGGTGAAATGATCATATTTGTTTCAAATCAAATATTGTTTTTCAGGTCAAAGAAAACCCTTATACACAGTCAAACTGTCACTGTCCAGTACTGTGTTGTCCTGAAGTACTGTCAAGTCGCTTGCTAGTTACCTTTCTGTTTCCACCTGGTTACCTGTGTTGTCCTGAAGTACTGTCAAGTAGCTTGCTAGTTACCTTTCTGTACCCACCTGGTTACCTGTGTAGTCCTGAAGTACTGTCAAGTAGCTTGCTAGTTACCTTTCTGTATCCACCTGGTTACCTGTGTTGTCCTGAAGTACTGTCAAGTAGCTTGCTATTTACCTTTCTGTTTCCACCTGGTTACCTGTGTTGTCCTGAAGTACTGTCAAGTAGCTCGCTAGTTACCTTTCTGTTTCCAGCTGGTTACCTGTATTGGCCTGAAGTACTGTCAAGTAGCTTGCTAGTTACCTTTCTATTCCTACCTGGTTACCTGGATTTTAATTGTTTATATAACACAAATAACTGTTCGTTTAAGTACCCACTCGGCAACTGAACAGTACTTGCACATTACCACCTGAGCGCAAGGTACTGAAAGGGGAGCTTTCCTTTCAGTACCAGGTGGTCACTGCTTACCTGTGTAGCCTAACTAGATATCATCTTGATGTTGTGAGGTCATAGGTAAACAAACAAATCTGAAAGGATACTAAATGATCTGAGATTCACTCCCAAAAAAACACTTCAAATCAAATAACATTAAAAGTTTAAAGGAAACTGAGATCTTCCAAGTTCTAGCTGTATGAAACACAATCAAACTGTAATATATCACAATCTGTCATCAATATATGACACGTGCTTCATTATTTTAGGAACAGAGAATTTATGTAATCGGTTTAATAAAAAAATAATATACAATGCTTAGCTGAATGGATGACACATATCCTAAATCTCCCAAAATGTCCACCATAAAATTACTACTCTGGAAGCTATTTAAAGGACTTGGAAATAATATCTGGGAGTCCGATGACTTGGAAATAATACTTAAGTTATTTCACTCATATGACAGCGTGCCAGTGCAATGGGTGAAGGAAACCACCCTCGACGCCACTAGCAACAAACAATGACAAGGTACAAGATAACCACAGGATAAAACAGGATGACACAACATAACAGCTCCATGTTGCCCCTTAGCTCTTAGAGCAGCAGGGCAACAGGAAGCTCCCTCCAACCGCACACGGAAAAATGACAAGAAAGTTCCTACAAATGGAATAATTCAGAAAATGAAATGTGTCTAAAATAACCCATTAAAGTATATGTTGCTCATGTCTTCAATGAATTTAGGTTCGTTTGATTGGTGTTTAACTTCGTACAGTTGACTAGAACTAACTTAACGTCTGGACACAAATAAAACGCACCGATTCGATTTAAAGTTTGAAATATTTTCTTTAAAAAGAGCTTATCAGAACACCAGATCAACGATAGCCCGAAACGAGGCGGATAAGAATTTTTAAAAAAATTTTGTATGTTATGTTACCAGACTCTAGTAGCGGGTCGTAAGTTAACGCAAAGAGTCTGGTTCACGCGAGACTAGGTTACACACATGTGCTGAGATTTTTAACTGTCCAAATAACACCTCAAGGTTTATTTTATTGGGGTTTATACCATAATTGATGTTAAACACCATTCAAACAAACATAAACTTTTCAATGACTTTTCGATTTGAGAGGGGGATTATTGTGCGGCGTAGGGTTATATTGGGGGCCATCATAATGAATACTTATTTCAAATATCATTCTTGTACCGTATCACCTCACCCCGGTAACTTCCGTCCCTTTGTGCCATATCAAACGCTGCAGGTAAAACTTGCATCCTATGTAGATAAACGTGTTCGATATGCATTCTTCACCAATAAAAATCGACATAGAGCAGGAAACAGAAGAGCAATAAAACAGAACTAATTTGCATAATATTACATTGAATTGACCAATGCAACTGGAGAATCAAATCACGTGAAGAGGTGAAATGGCATCATATGTGGATTGGTCAGGTCAAGGGTCATGAGTTCGCTTAGGCGTTCACAAAAAACTTTATTCAAATATGTTCATGTGACTGTGACTCTATCCTTACTGGTAACCATGGTAACCGAACAGTCTTAACCTACCCATTTTGTTTTAATTCTAAGTCTGTCTCATACTAAACTATACCATATTCATTGGTGTTTTGGTCATACCACCGTTTGGTGGAAACCTGGAAGGAACTTTGTAAAAACTAACCTGTGATCTCCGCAGTCACCGTCCCAATTAATTTGTTCATATCATGCACCAAAGACCAACAGTCCTCCTTGAACATGTGCGGTACATTGAGAAGGGTTCAGCAGGCCAATGTACCACCCACTGAGCCACAGCGGGCATAAGCGTGCATACTTTATTCAGTTTGTATTTTTAAAGGAGGTTAAATCGTCGAAATTTAGTTTTGAAATTTTGTTTTGCCCAAACTTTTACTGATAGCAAATACGTGTTGAACTTTCGTTTTGCCCAAATTTTATTCCTTATTTTTGTCCCCCCCCCCCCCCCCCCCCAACAGGTTGTACACCTATGACGCGGGGGGGCTGTCTGTATCCACTCGGATGAGAAGCAGAGTCTGTACATGACCTAATAGGTGCCTGAACATAGCTAACTTCGATCATGGGCACTTCATTGCCCTCTCATCACAGTGGATTGCATTAAACCTGTGTGCCATGTCTTTGGACTTGTAAATGAATTACCCCCTCCCAGTCTCAACTTGCCCAAATACAGTGTAAATCTCAACACTATTAATGTGATCATAGTTCATGTAGTGAGAGGTAACTCGTGACAATTTTGCACTGATCTCACCTTGTTCCTATTGCCCTCTTAACATTTCACACCTTATTCCCAAGTGCCTTACGAGATGTTAGAGCTTCAATGTTAATAAAGTCCACATCATTCATTGCAAGAAACAGAATTGACAGAGGTGGTCGTTGTGAGCTTCCTGTGTCTTGGTGATCTCTGAGGGGCTTTCTGATTACATCTGGTTTGGGGTCTTGCACTTCTCAAACATTGTCTTATTACAGCATGCTTTATGTCTTGTATCTTGTCATTGTTTGTTGCCAGTGGCGTCGAGGGTGCTGGCTCACCCTCATACAAGTGAAGTTACCATAGTGTGTTTCACTTATATGAAGAAAAATTATCCACTTCTTACTCTGCCTTTTAATACTAAATTACGATGGAAAGTCGAGAGAAAACCTCGTAAAAACCACCCCCGCAACAGACGGAGTCAGTTCGCTTGACTAACTCATCTACCTGTAGTCCACTGGGAGTCAGTTCGCTTGACTCCCTCATATACCTGTAGTCCACTGGGAGACAGTTCGCTTGACTCCCTCATATACCTGTAGTCCACTGGGAGTCAGTTCGCTTGACTCCCTCACATACCTGTAGTCCATTGGGAGACAGTTCGCTTGACTCCCTCATATACCTGTAGTCCACTGGGAGTCAGTTCGCTTGACTCCCTCATATACCTGTAGTCCACTGGGAGACTTAAACCCTTGCGGTACATCAAAAGAGGATCAGCATACCAACAGGCTATCCGCTGAGCAACGGCCATGAGCCCTCGGAAAGAACATGAGTCAATGCTATTAGAAGGGCCCCGAACAAATTGTCCCATTTCCCGATTAGCCAGTCGGCCACTGGTGACAGTAAACTGACACGGGACCAACAAGTCGTTGCTCCTACCCTTCATACTATTGACAGCGCTTAGCGAGAAAGAACAAATTTGATTTATCAAGTCTGATTCGTCTGGGAATCAATCTCACGGCTTAACAATTATGTAGGAGACATTTAACCACACAAAATGGTTATTGATTTTTGGTGTTAGGTATGATGGTAACAAATGGGTATCAGGAACAAGGTGTGAAGATCATTTTAGGACCCTGGGAATGAGGTGTGAAACGGCCTATAGCAGGCAGCAACATAACATTTTAAAGTGAAAAGCAATTGACATACAACCTTTTACGATGACGCTAATTTCAGAGAGGCAGAGATAATTTATTTATATTTTTTTTCAATGTTAGATCAACAGGACTGAATTACAATTATAGGCCATGTTTTTGAGACAGCCCTACAGCTTAAACTAGTTTAGCTACAAAGTTGAACATTGTGAACACAGAATGCCTGAGTACAAACTTAAAAAAAACTTTATTTTTATTTTTGGAATGGTGACATAACTTGCTATTTATTATATCCTTTGTTATTTGACTGCATGTGCACCCAAGGCCAGGGTAATTATTAACTAATGAAAGGGGGCAAATCTGGAATAGTATACAATTTTTGAACACAGTTGATGGAGAAGCTACAGCAACGAAGGTGTTAATATTAGCATGGCTTTGGGAATGGTGTGAAAATAACTGATGTGAAATGTATACTCAAGAGTATAATATTTGCCAGTGATTGGGGCAATGCATAAGTCGACTTACATATTGTTTGTTTGTTGATTGGGGTTTTACGGCGTACTTAAGATTATTTCACTTATATGACGGCGTGCCAGGCCAATTGGTGAAGGAAACCACCCTCAACACCACTGACAACAAACAATGAGAAGATACAAGACAATCACAGGACATTACAGTACGCCACAACAGCTTCCTGTTGCCCCTTAGCTCTGAGAGCACCAGGGCAACACGAAGCTCCCACCAACCACCCGCTCGACTGACATAAGTCGATAAACTAGTTTTTGACCAGTTATAAATCAACAGCTTTGGGAATGACATGAAAATTTTTACAAACACATTTATTTATTATATGCTTTGCAAAAGGAACAAGCACTAATTGCACATTTAATTTCCATCCTCTTTGTTCTTCTCCAACATGTGCACTCAAGAGTGCAATATTGATAACTGACAGGGAATAAAGACAGTAGGGAGTGATAGACAATTAGTGACGACAGTTAATGGTGTAGTGCACAGAACAAAGGTGTTAATTGTAAGGGAGCTTTGGGAATAATGGGAAAATTGTTCAACATGTTTTTGTAAAATTAAACCCTTTGTGCTTTTACGGCATGGAAACTAAAGTGTATAATATTGGCCAGACAATAAAGGGATACGAGAGTGATATAAAATGTTTTACGACAGTTTATGCAGAAACTACCAGAACTAAGCTGTGATAGTTTAGGGAAATAATATAAAAGACAGGGGTTTGATAATTGTATACATCATATTATATACACCTATTGCCAGCTTAGTCATATGCATACGACCTAGGAAGGGGGAGGGGAGCAGAATATGAGAAAATCCGGGCAAAACAAAATTTTGACACATTTTTGGACAATTCACCTGTGTTGCCCCTCCCCCCACCCCCCTTATTTTTTATGATTTTATATTTTTCTAAAGATAATCCCACTGGCACGATGATTAAAAAAAATCGATAAAATCATCTCATGTTCTAGATCAACTTTTAGAGACAAGTTTTTCAATGGATCTTAATCTCGAGTTGTTATGGATAACCTCTGTATTATAATCTCGAGAGAAGGTTATAACTATTCATGTGTAGTTATTTACAGGATATAGTGTTTTTGACAAAACACCGGAATTAACCCAAAAGTCTATCAACTAAGGATAATAAGAACTATGAGTTATCTGAAGGAGAGGGTTGATTGGCCGTAACTAGGAAGTCTTTAAGATTTTTATTCCTTTTGTAGGCTATAATAGGTCTCTGTGGTATAGGTATAGACATTTTAGATACCACTTTTTTTTATAGTTCTTGATAAGTACACTGGCAAATTGGGTGCTGGGGTGGTCATATTGGAATTCAAAGGGAATTATATCTCTCTTTGAGTCTTTACCTGGTTCCAAATTTAAACCTAATGGAAACAATGTTTGATGTGTTATAATCCAATAAGATTCTCTCTCCAAGGGTTTTTGTTTAGTTTCCTCTATTGTAAGGAAGAACTGGTGTTTTCTCAGTCGGCATGATTTGAAAATGATCTATTACCGAATGCCCGGGAACAGAAAAATGGTCAGCTACTGGGGATATCTGTCGTACTCTAATGGAACACAAATGACTGTTAGCTTTAAGCCTAAGAGCATTTTTAGTTTCTCCAACATACTGTTCCAGACACTTCTGACATGTGAAACGATAGATAACATTTTCTGAATCACTGTTCAAAACATCTGCAAAATGATAGACATTTCCAGTTTGTTCCACTACGAATAAAGCCCTATTTCGTATGTAAGAATCAAGCTTACATCTAGTCTTCATGCATTTCGAAGATCTGCCTGACAAAATTGGAGGGCTATTCTGTTGTTTTCGTACTGGTACTGAATCTACACCTTGGCATACATTATAACTATTTAGGTTTCTGCGAAGAAGTTGTATTCTATATCCTCTTGGAAGCAGTGCCTTAAAGAGAACATAACAAGTCTTGTTAAATGTAGCGAGGGTGCTACAATTCCTATAAAATCTTTTTATTTGAGATTGTATAATCCCCTTGAAGGTGTACATGAGGTGGATGAAAGGACTTAGCTTGGAGTACATGTAGTTGACGGGTTATCCGTAGGCTTAAATAATACTTTATAGTCCCAAAATCCTGTACTATCCAAGTTGATGCCTTTATAGACTGTAACATCTAACAAATCTATACTATCCAGGCTGACGATGGGTTGAAGTTTAATGTCAAGTGTTTTGCTCTGTTGGAAAATAAAGTTCCTCCAGTGTTAAGTATAGACAGCATGAAAACGCTGGCTTGAAACATTAGTAGCTATTTGTATAGAAGTACATCAATAAAGCCTCTGTGTTTAGAAGTTGGGGTTGGTGTTAATAACTATGAAATAAACTTTTACTATGCACCCCAAATATCAGGAGTGAGATCCACTATAGCAAAACCCATATTGTATATTTTAAACCAAATTTATCTCAGATGGCACCAGCTAGGCAACCTCCCACCCTCCACCCACCCCTCTTCTCGATTAGATCGAGTGTTCTAGAGATGAGGCCGATATAAGATGATAATGGGAGTAAAAGTTTGAGACTTAAAGCACTAAATCACCAAGTTACTGCTTCCTGTTGCTATTAATAGTAACCATTTGTCTCAATAAACTATTTAGGATACATACATGTACCTAAACAATTTCACTTTTTTCGTTCTGTTCGTGTTTTATTTCAACACAGATGGTTCATTTGACAGATGGGGGTATGGTTCATTTAACCCGGGTGGGAGGAGGGGGTATAGTGAATTTAACAGGGGGGGTACAGATAATCTGATGGGGGAGGGAAGGGGGGTAGAGGGGGCTTGACGAAGTCGAAAGTTTTATGGGATGTTTGAAGTTAGTATTTTCAGCAGGTAGGCCTATTATTATACCATGCCATAGTGTTGAGTCAGTGCTATAGAAATAAAGCAATATAGTAAGGCCAATATTATACAATTTGTTGCAGGTAGCTTCAATAAGTGCATTTATAACAAAAAAACACAATATGGAATCAGTTCAATTTTTCAAAGCCAGATTGACGCAGTTCGTGCACACGACGCTAATGGGGTCATAATGCTTGTTTGTTTGATTGCTCTGTAACACTGTACTTGAGGTTATTTCATTCATATGATGGTTGGGCTGAGCTGTGGCTCAGTCAGTTGTGCATTGGACTGCTGAACCCGCTTCAATGTACCATGGCTCAGTCAGTTGTACATTAGACTGCTGAACCCGCTTCAATGTACCGTGGCTCAGTCAGTTGTACATTGGACTGCTGAACCCCCTTCAATGTACCGTGGCTCAGTCAGTTG
>JAUELC010267487.1:0-10316 GCA_031471745.1 Cryptochiton stelleri | reverse complement strand
CTCTAGGGTACTTATATTTTATGACGACGGTGTACTCTAAAACAGCCACACTAAAACCATAAAATGTTTTGTGCTTTGCTCATTTGGAAAATAATGTTTCTCCAGTGCTAAGTAAAGACAGCATGAGAACACTCTGAACACGCTGCCCTTAGCCAGACGGTTTTAAGATTTCTGACCCTTTATAATCCAGACAGTCCTGGATGGTGTGAACAAAATTAGCCCAGTAAAACTCCTCAAAACTATCAGAAACATTATGGTATTTGTTTTATAGAATTTATCCAACAAGAGCCAGTGCATAATGACGAATATCATTCAAGTCAATTAATTTAGAAAAATCTCAACAAACCGATTGATTTGCAAAATAAACAAGACAAGACTATTATTTGTTGTAATACACTGGCTTGAGTTGGATAATCTTTTTTCTAACACTACACTATTTTTTGCACTTTTAATACGATTTTTTTTCCAGGTAAAACTTAAACTGGCCAGTAATGCCCACCCCAGGGGTGTAGTGTGAGAAGAAATATGCACTCCTGATCTCCAACAACATTTCAACACCTTTTTGTCATTAAATATTTATTAATGATATTTCAGCAGAGCCCTTCAACTGATCATACTCTTTTGTTTTCAGATATTTACCAGAGGTTGATAGAAGTCGCATCTACGGGCCTCTAAGCTGCCCCTATATTGAATAAAATATTAAATTTGGCTAAATAAAATATTCAATATTTACCACTTTTAAAGAGAAATTATTGAATTTTTTAGGAAAAATGAAATTGATTTCTATCAACCTCTGATTTACTAATAGCTTTTTAGCAGAACATTTTCAAAACATCTTCGTTTTACAATATTGACTGAATTGTATAGGTCTTCCAAAAAGAACTATTGATTTGTTCTTGTTTTAAATTATTTGACTGATGGTCAATACACTTGACACAGTGTTAGTACATGTACCTACACCGAAACTTTACACTCATAATAAGGATTAGTCGTCATATGTTCAATGCCATTCATAACTTCTAAATGCCACTCAAACAATTTAATGGTCTTTTAGCGAAACTTTTTCATTACAACTTGGTTTTAAATAGCAACAAATGGTCTCACAGCAGAATCGTTTTGTCACTTCTTTGTTTGAAAATAATCATAAATTGTCTTTCAGTTTTAGGAAATTGATGTGTGATCTTCTAGCAGAACAGGTTCATCATTTCTTTATTTTGCGATATGCACTAGGGTCATTTTCACCACCTCCTTGCTTTGCAATATGTACATGCACATGCACTAATTGTATTAAGGGCCATTTTCTTCATTTCTTTGTTGTGCAATGTGTGCTTATCCCAATTTCCATCACTTCTTTGGTTTTCATTATTTACTTTTACGGTCCATTTTCATCATTTGTTTGTTTTGCAATATTAACTGAGGGTCTTTCTGCAGGCAATGACAAAGTCTCGCGAACTTTTGCTATAGTGTTCAAATTAATGTTTAAATCAGACATCTGCCTCAGACTTGAGTTCATTGGATGAGATGTTGTAGGCCTTGACAGGCCACTGTCTGATATGACGTTGTATGTTGTCGAAGGTGCAACAATCACATCAGTTTCAATAGGATATTCATATCTTGATTTCAAATAGTCCGGGTCATTAGAATGGTGTGAAAATGACTGATGTTGATGTGACTGATTTTCCTGCATTCTAGAAGATTGATCATCACTAGACATATCAGAAATGGACTGCAGTTGATGGGAGACTTGCTTTTCTTGCACTGTTGAAGATGTTCCATCACTACACATAACAGAAATTGACTGCAGTTGATCAGTCACATTATTGACTGGATTTCCTGGCAATGATGCAAATGGTTTCATATGCACAGAACTATTATAAAGCGATAGTGATTGGCGCAAAAACTGTTTTTCTGGCATTCTTGAAAACTGTTCACTATGAGAAATATTACCAAGATACCGTGAAGACTGATTTTCCTGTTTATGATTGTAAGATGTCAGTGCCACGTGCCTGTAAGGGCGTCTTGAATTTGGAATAACCTTTCCTGAAATTCGTCGATGGATGGTTGTTTGAGGAACATTATATAAACGACTTGCCGCTCTTTGGCTAAGAAAACCACTTCGGACAGCTGCAACTGCTTTGCTCATATCATCTTCAGTCCAATTTCTCACTGGTTTTCTGGTCGGTGTCAATGAAGTTGTTGTTGTACTGAGGCCTCTGGTGATACCTGATGAAAATATTTCCAGACTTGAGCCACCAGTCCACGAATTCTTTGACCAGCAGGCTGACTTCAGCGCTGCAAGGAGAAGGGAAACCAATGAACAACCACAGAGAAATAGGATTATCTTCAATCTATGAATAAATGTTGAAACAGAAACGGGTACTGGTTTTCAGTTTTCACGTCCTTTGAAATCTACAGAAGCAAGAACTACAGGAATAAAAAAGCACACCACGGTCTTATAAAATTCAAGTGGAAAATCAAACTATAACACAGAAAATGCAGTTGGTTTTCAGTTTTTGTTTCCTTGAACAATCCACAGGTTTAGTCTTGAAACTGCAAATTAAATTAAAACACAGAGGCAATGCCGCACGTTTTGACCCAGTAACTGACTCCTTGAAAAGTCCACTTGTAACTACCAATTGCAAAGAAGTATGAATCATCTTGACTCCATGGATGACCGTTGACATGTTTGAGGGGCTAAAGACTACAGTAAGCTGTGTAAGATATAATATGTGTTTTTTCAGATGTGTTAATTAAAGATTCATCTAAGTTTATGTAATTCCAGGGAAAACCCAAAAAAGTATCAAATATTTCTGCCAATATTATCTTAGAGAACATATAAAAGTATCACTAATTCAAGATGGCATACATCATGTAAATGACCTAACAGATCGGCGAATAATTTCACCAAATGATGACACTTTGTTTTTGGATTGACGTTTTTACATTGTAAAGGCTCACTTTTATATGTGCAAACGGTACACGTCTATGTCCTTGGTAATCTTAGTAAAGGGCTTAAATAAACATTTTAATACAAAATACCCCCTCTTGACAAGATTTGTTTGATTGGGGTTTTATGGCGTACTTAAGGTTATTTCACTTATATGATGGCGTGCCAGCCGAATGGGTGAAGGAAACCACCTTCGACGCCACTGGCAGCAAACAATGACAAGATACAAGACAATCACAGGACATAACAGAACGCCACAACAGCTTCTTGTTGCCCCTCGAGCAACAGGGCAACACGAAGCTCCCACCAACCACCCGCAAAGACAGAAAGAGGGATGAAGAAAAGAACAAATCTCAAAGTTACACAATACCTCGAGACATAAATAGATTTGTGACGTGTTTGCTCTGTTGGACAATTAATGTTTTTCCAATGCTAAGTAAAGACAGTTTGTTTGTTTGATTGGGGTTTTACGTCTTACTTAAGGTTATTTCACTCACATGCTGCGTGCCAGCCCAATGGTTGAATGAAACCATTCCGATGCCACTGGCAACATACATTGACACTATACACAACAATCACAGGACATAACAGGACGCCACAACAGCTTCTTGTTGCCTCTCAGCTCTAAGAGCACCAGGGCAACACGAAACTCCCTCCAACCGCCCGCGACATAAATAGAAGACATGAACAAAACTATCCAAAGATCAATTAAAAACTATAATACATATTTGGGGACTTTGCTTGACATTGTAATCTTAAATAAGAAAATTAGCATTTACCTTGTCATTGTTACTAAAACACGGCCTAGTCATGTAAGCAGAATGATATGTACAAAACACTAGATTTGTTTATTTGATTGAGGTTTTCGCCGTACTTAATTTTGTTTCACTTAAATGATGGCATGCCAGCTCAAAGGGACAAAGAAACCATCCTCGAGGTCACTGGAAACTAGATAATCACAGGGCACATTACATTGTGCAAAAAGACAGTGTGGAATTATTTATGACAGGCACTGTACTAATCATACTCCTGTTCTATCTTAGCTCTTGGAGCACTATGGCAACACAAACCTTCTACCAACAATCCAGAGTAGATACATATAAATATTGGTGTTTGTTTGCTTGTTTGTTTTAAGCCGTAATTAAGATTATTTCACTCAAATGACGGCATGCCAGCCCAATGGGTGAAGGCAACCACCGCCAACAACACTAGCAACAAAGAATGACAAGATACAAGACATTCACAGGACATAACAGGATGCCACAACAGCTTCTTGTTGCCCCGTATCTCTGAGAGCAACAGGGTAACATGAAGCTCCCTCCAACCGCCCGCTATAAATATTGGGAGAATAATAACCTGAGAGTAGGCCACCTTCCTGTAGTACTGCTGCGACCCTGAATCATGTCCCATTGGATCCATTGGTGTCAGAAGTGGGATAGAATCGGGAGATGAGGCAGACATATTTTTATGCAGGCTTTAGAATCCTTCAAATGCATTAAAACGTTACATCAAAGTTGAGCGCAAGTCCACAGAAATCATAAAATCATCCCATAGAAATTGTTGGAGGCTCAATAAATTCTTGAGAATCGTTCAAAAGGCATCAAAATGGTTCTACCTTCTAATTTTGTTTTCCCTGTATTCTCAGAAGAGTCCCACAAGAAATAGTTGTAAATTTGATTATTTCCTTATTTTTCAATGTATTGTATGTGTTTAAAAGCACATTGAAAATCAAGGTTTCAAGGTTCACTAAGTAATGAGTCACATATTCAAAAGCCTTGTTAATTTACCAGCCTTGAAATAAAAAACTGTTTCCTTGTATTTTTTGGCATTTCCCTTCTCATTCACTATAATACATTCCAGAACACTAGAGTCCTTATACAAAGCAGCTGTAACGTCCATCAAACTAAATCCTGTAGTGTATATAAGTAGGTATCCAGGTGTTCACAGGTAAAATTATCTTCTTCTTAAACAGGGAGAAACAGGTGTGTTAACTGTTTATAAAACATGTGGCCAGGCTTTTGAACAGGTAGTCTATCCATCCATCAAAAACTGCTTAAATCTGTTGCACACATGCGTGTCAATTATCTTGTCATGATAAAAGAGCAATTAGTTTGTCTGAAGTCTGTCAAAGGTAAGATACACTCTTTACAAATTACTCTTGAAATGTAATATTTTAATATTTCATTAAAAATTCTCTCAATTTCAACTTCAGAGTTTTTTATAACTGCAATTTCTTGAGATGTCAAATCAACAAATTAGTTAAGTAGTAAATGATCAACAGGTAATTAAATACAAAAATATAAGAGTATATTTTTGAATGTATTCTGGTATTTTTTGTTTTTAAAAATATATATATATTTAAAGATCAAACAGGCATGTCGATTAAGATGTAAGTTGGGTCTGGGTAGAGTATTTTTGTGACAACCACATCTAATAGATCGAGACTAGGTCAGGATGTTATCAAACGTGTTAACTGATTAACAGTATGATACACAGGTGTGGTCCTTCTATACACTTATAAACCACTAGCACAGGTGTGCAATCTAGATAGTGAGGGCAGATTTGTTGTGCTGAAGTCTAGCACTGATGTTCTCGACAGAAGTAGAGCAAAAGGCAGTCTTGCAAGCACCTGGCCTGTCTGATAATACAAGTGAAACCATTTCTCGCCCTGGTTTTCCACAGCTGCTGTACTTTTCTCCCTTTTCCAGACAGCATCTGTTTTCTGCTTCAGATTTCTATCTTTTCATGTCAGATGTGATGCAGCTTGTTTAGTTTATCTTACAACCACTACTACAACGACAACCCTTCAAGTTTTGTCTTCAACACTAGATTACAGAGAGTTGTAGTTCACTTTGAAGGAGGTTCCTCGCCTAACGGAGTTTCTCCACAGAAGTATATGGATACTGGATGCTGTTTCCCTTTTTGAGAATAGATTACAGCGATTCTTTTGAGAAAGAAAGGCCACTATTACAACGACAGCCCTTCAAGTTTTGTCTTATCAAGTTTTTTCTTCAACACTTGATATCAGAGAGTTGGTTCACTCTGAAAGAGTCACAGCTAGTTTCTTAACAGAAAAACATGGATACTAGATGTTTTTTTCACTTTTTGAGATAACAGAAATTCTTTCTGGAAGGGAAGGCTTACAGATTTTGTGTTTTATGTTAGGCCAAATCCACCATGTAGATTTTGAGCCTTAAAGACTAGATTACCGAGAGCTGCAGTTCACCTTGGAACTTTTCAAGAGCAAGCGTTACTGTTTCCATACATGGATACTGGATGGTTTTTCAGTTTTTGAAACGAGGCTACATATTCTGCTCGGAAAGAGTCTTGCAGTTGTTCTATATGTTGGACCGGGTACTCGAAATGGTCTCTGACAGATTAATCAGTTGTCCATTGGATTCTTTTCTGGAAGGTATAACATTTCGTCTACAGGTTTCATATGCATCACCAAACAAGCAAGGTCAGGTATCTACAAATACCAAATTTCCAACATTCCAAATTGTATACTGATTCATACGCTACCGTTTCCAGTGAATTCCATGAACAGCACAAGAATATAGCTGAACAATATATTTCTACATAGTCTAGTACCATAATAAACTGGCCTCTGGTGTTAAGCCCATATGCTTTTTTCAGGAAATTCTTTGAACAGAGTAAAGCTTTTAACTTTAAGAACAGTGACCCAGATTAGATTTAAGAAATATAATTTCCATGTTCACTTTGTAGATTACAAAACTTTTAGTCATAAAGTCCACACTTCCGCCAGCGAGCAAAGTTTATAACTGTAACTTGGTATCTGTGTACAGAATTCATAGAGTTCAGAATTCCAGCTTACACAACCTTTCCAGATCAACT
The DNA here is from genome assembly GCA_031471745.1 of Cryptochiton stelleri. Taxonomy (NCBI): domain Eukaryota; kingdom Metazoa; phylum Mollusca; class Polyplacophora; order Chitonida; family Mopaliidae; genus Cryptochiton; species Cryptochiton stelleri. The sequence continues at coordinate 3,514 of JAUELC010267487.1, read as the reverse complement.
GAGCTTAATTTGGGTAGATCCCTCGAGGGGAAGAAAACAGTTTGTTGACAACAGGACAACCTTTAGTCTATACAGATCAACTTGCCTTGAAGCTCAGTCTAAACACAGAGACTTTCAAAGTGAATGATTAACACAAAAAATAAGTTCAACGCCAATATGAATCAGGTATCAAAGTCCGAAGAAATAAATGGAATTTTCAGTAGTTCTCTTATGTGCCTTGATAAACATGGAATGTTGTTTATCAATAACAACTCCTCTGCATTGTATAGCAGTGATGGCTCTTTATATCAGGGAAAGAAATGTTCCAAATGTTTAGGCAGATATTTTTGTCCTGTAAGAGTTTGTGAAGTTTGTTCCATGTAACAACTTTGTGAAGCTGGCATTGACGGTGAATGATCACATGCTTCATAAAGATGATAGGAAACTCATTAAAAACAGGATAATATAGCACATGTAGAAACCCCTCAGCAAAGAAGTCAAAAGTCAAAATGTATCATAAAGATGATAGGAAACTCATTTAAAAATACAGGATAATATAGCACATGTAGAAACCCCTCAGCAAAGAAGTCAAAAGTCAAAAAATAATCCAATAGAGAGCAAATAAGGAAGTTATCACATGACTGACATACAAAACAACCTCAAGACTCGCAGTACCTCTTGATATAACTAGATATACACATAGAATAACGGCTCAAGAATAACATTACATGTTTAGCTTGCCCAAAACTTCTCAGCACTGACAAGAAGGAACATCTAAAGAATAACATTACAGATTTCAGAATCCTGCTTATCTTCCACGGAATCGGACCTAAAGGTATTCCAAACATGAATATGCCAGTGGCATTCTAAAGTTCGGAGAATCTTCAAGCAATTTCTCACAGATAACCGAGACAGAGTGCTTGGTTTTTGCGGAGAAACGTCTGAGGAAGTTGAGACAGATCAGCTTACGGTCAATGAGGCTCTTGTACGATACCACAAGGAACAATGCGTGTTATTACAAGAGAGAAACTAAGTTTCCCTAAGTTCCCAAGACACGACTCTTACCTAAATATACCCAGTTTCTAACAATTGCGGGGGAAAGTGATTCATTGTCTTTGTATGTCAGAGGTACATGTTAAGGTTTATAGTACACAACATCAAGAAGGCCAAATAAAACGGGTTGGCAATAAGGGACTGCGAGAGAACAGTAGATGTATACAGCGAGTATAAAACAAAGGCGGCCTTAATCTAGCCCAAGTTATCCAACTGTGTAAAAAAAAACTTGAGTCTGCAAGTATACATCAGGCGATAGAGCAAACGAGTTGGTAGTTTGACTGTACAAGAGGGTCTTGAAGTTAGGCTTATAGAATACAACAGCAGAGAGCAGAAATAATAGAATGATAACGTGGATGAATTGGAAATACAGGAATTTATTTTTAGTAAATGTTTCACTAATTTGTTCGGATCTTTGACTGTGTTTAACATCTTAAAACCAAGGTTGAACATTTGAGCCTTTTTGTAGTATTACATCTCCAGAAAAGTTTTTTTGGGCTGTTTCTTTCATTTATTTTATTAAATTTGCTAATTTAAAATCTTCTAATTTTCACTATTGCTGTGGGAACAAATATCCAAGTCCTAAAAAACAAAAACCGTTAAAAACAACTTTTTTTCCATTCTCCTATTTGTAGGTCAGGAATATCCTTTAAAAAGCACTCAGAATACTTCTGTGTGAGGTCTAAGGGGTACTACCTTTGAAGCAAGGTAAAGTTATTTCAGCAAAAATGTCCATTAACTCTGTCCGCTGGGTCTGTGTATGGGAAAAGAGTAGAAGCTCCCCACATCATAGAGAGGGGGTGGGAGAGTGATTGCATTAGGGAAGAGGGGAGAGAAGTGAAAAGATGAATGGGGGAGGGGTGGGAGGGATGTCAGATTTAGGTACAAATGATGTGTATATGGAGAGATATTCTACAGTGACATGTAATGGGGGTGGGGAAGGGCATGTGGGAGAAGCGGTCTGCATTATTCATGGCAGATATGATAGATATAAAGGGTAGGTTTGTGTCCACGAAACTTGACACTGGGCAAAAAAGGGAGGATGGAATTCTGAGGAAGAAAGGGAATACATTGAGAAATGATGATAAAAGTCAAAATGTTTTGGGCCAAATTTACAAATAATTTGTCATTATTTATTCAATAATTTGAAAGCACAAAGATCTATATTTATAATTTCTGAATTGGGGCTTATAAAATCCCACGTGCTCCCAAATCTAAGACCCTACTTCTCCTAACTCGATATACCCCCACACTCTGATATACCTCCGATATACCCCTAAACTCATGCCCCTTAAGCTAGGTTTGCCTGATCCTTGACCAAACTCGTTTTTCTACCTAAACTTGTGCCCCTACAGTTAGCCTCTATTGGTCTGCTTCCTTAACTTCACTAAATCTAACTCCCCTGTTTCCCCAATGATCCTCAAAGCTGGCCTCCCCTGCGTCCTCTCCCTAGCCTCGGAATACCCCATACCCCCCTGAACTTGCGCCCCTTTAGCTTATGTCCCCTGAGCTTCCATTCTAGTACTCAATCCATCAACCTACCCCAGGATATCTTAACAACTACCAGATGTTTCTCTGAGCTTCTGGAAATGTTGGAGACAGGAAAAGTCTAAATGGACTGAGAGAAACAGAGAGCCCAGGCTGAATGTTGCATACAGCAGGAGTAGAAATAGTTTATAAGAGTTAAAGGCTTGAAGTTTTAGGCTGCTGAACAGAAATCCTGAGACAAAATGAAAGCTGACACTTAAGATAAGACAAATTCAATGAGCAAAGGCTTGGTTTTCAAAAAGACTTGGCTTTCAGCAGGAGTTGGTTTTCAAAAAGACTATATGAATTTTAACCCAATTGGGTTTTCACTTCTCTCAGTTTGCAAGTTTCCTTGTTCTGCTGAGCGATTAAATACAAACATTTCTCAATGACATGTACACTATGCAAAAGACATAAGTTTATTCCTCAAGTAACAAAAATATATTTGTTGCTTGTTGAATTTAGATTACGGATTCATATCTAAGCAATTTTACAAAAACTTATTTGTTTTGGCTTTTTGTTAAGATCTATCAAAATATGAGCTTGTTTGTTTCATATTGGTTATACACAGTACTTAAGGTTGTTTCACTCAGATGCCAGCATGCCAGCCCAATGGGTGAAGGAAATCATCCTTGATGCCACTGGAAACAAACAATGACAAGATACAAGACAATCACAAGACATACATGTAACACATGGTGCAATAAGACAAAGTGTGCAAATTTACAGTGCTAGACGCCACAAACACATCAACTTCGTGTTGCTCCTGAGCTCTTTAATCAACAGGGCAACAGGAAGTTCCCTCCAAATGCCTGCTGAAATTGAGGTTGTTTCACTCAGGTGCCAGCCCAATGGGTGAAGGAAATCATCCGTGACGCCACTGGAAACAAACAATGACAAAAACAAGACATTCGCAGGACATAACAGGACACCACAACAGCTTCTTGTTGCCCCT
>JAUELC010267388.1:0-10317 GCA_031471745.1 Cryptochiton stelleri | reverse complement strand
TTACTCGCAATTGGTTTTTGCTTGAGTAAATCCGAAAGCCTGGTTCTGGCATATATATATTTGTAATAAATGAAGAGGGAAAAATGTGCTTGCCTCCACCGGGATTCGAACCCGGTACCTTTGGGTTACAGGCCCAACGCTCTACCGACTGAGCTACGGAGGCTCACGATAGAATGACTTGAGTTCCCGAATTCTAACCCAGTGAAGACTGCGATTCTCTCTCAACATAGAGCACTGACACAGGGACGCTATACATATGGATGTCTGACATAAATTTTTTAACGTTTTGACTTGATTTACAAAATGAGATAAAAATCAAAAACCAATATTTTGTGAATCAGGAGTCAAAACATTCCAAATTGTGTCAAACACCTTTGTAAGTTTGTCAAATTATATTTTTTTTTGTCTTGCAAGTGTATATAATGTTCATTTATTGTAAACAGATATTGCAAACATTGTACTACTAAATAAATAAAATGATAAGTGTAATTTGTCTAGCAAATGGGTCCATGTGCCTTTTATATTTTAAAAAAGTTTCTGTCTACTTGATACAATTAAAGGTGGCTGAACCTGTTGGATATGAATAAATAAAAATACATACATTGTGCAGCTGACTCCACTCCACTTATTAACAAATTGTAGTGCAAAAGTTGCTTTTATACATTTGAAAAATGAATTTAACTGTTATTTTAGAATTATTTTCTTTGTAATACCTACCCCTATGGGCAAATTACCTCTGCTCATAGAGCCATGAAAAAAGGTGAAAATTTGTTTAAACAGTGTATGAATGAGCGGGATTGCTCAAAAATATATTTTTTCAAAAAGAGGCTACAATACATAGTGTAGCCTGGAACTATGAAGTAACATAGAGAGTTGTGGGTTTGTGACCGGTTAGAGCCACTCCTGTTCATTCAAATTGAAGGGATCGAGTTTACAGGGGCATACCACCCATTCACTAACCGGTCAGGAATGCTAACTGATCACTGACTACAGGTGCAAGGTGTTCATTCACAGATAAACTTTTGTAAAATGTGCACTTGCTTCATGCTGAGGGGGGCCGGTCAGTGTTTATAAGCGAATATCAACTGCTTTCTAGTGAATATTACGTGGGTTTTTGTCTTACTGTCTCAAAGCTCTGTGGTCTACAATAGTCACACAGATCCAAATCTCTCGTCACATTGCACAGTCTTCACACTAAATGGCTTGGCCTATTCACACTTATATGTTTTCAACCTGATCTGAAAATATCTTTTTAATATTTTCACCTTTATCGTTAAACGTTTTAACAGTGACGAGCAACAGAAGGGAAAATGTTCTTACTGTGTTGTTTGTGTGCTAATATTCTTTACTGAATGAGTAAACAGATAAAAACCCTCTACCAGGATAATATGTGCATTTAGTGCCTCGTGAGATCTCAATTATTTCATTCACAAAGTAGACTATGATACTCCATGACCTTGGACTACATGGAACCAGACTATCAGGATTAACATTGTACTAGTAAACAAGGTGAGTTTCAACTTCCACACATGTATATCATCATGAAAACAGATTATTTAATGTTCCATTGCATAATCAAACCCGAAAAAGTTGAAAAATGTATAACGAACAAAATTTTTTTAATTGAGAATTTCTCCCTAAATTCTACATAAGATTAATATATTATTTTCGAAATTTCTCCCCTAGATATGTATAGGATTTCACTCGAATTGTGGTTGTATGTTTTTCTACAGGTATGCATAATTATATATTTAATTATTTTCACTCTATTATTAGCCTCCCTAGCTCAGTAGGTAGAGTCTTGTCCCTGGAGCCAATTCCACATAACTTTTTTTGACTTAAGTCAAAATTAGGAGGAATTTATTTGACATGTTTATCTGACTTTTTTCAAGTTGGTTTGTCATTTCGGGTGACTTAGTGGTATGAAGGTAATAATCTCAAAATGTTATATTATTATTTTTAAAAAAATTTGACTAAAGACCTATGTTTTAAGAATCAGTCCCTGGTAGCCAAATGTCCCGGGTTCTATGCCAAGTGGATTGAGGCATGCACATTTTTCTTTCTATACATTTGAAAAACAGAATTGTTATTTACAGTGTACATCAATGAATTGCATACAACTACAACAACGTTATGTAATGATAAGTATATAATAGTGTAATAACACCATGCCATTAATTCAATTGTGTTGTCATTGTATGGTTATCTGTTTAACATCTAACATTAAGACAAATTAGTTATTTTTAAAGAGGTCAGGGACAAATATAACGGAAGCACTATCGCAATGTTGGATTCAAACTCAAAGGGAGACAATCTGCTCTTTAGACCATGCTGATGAGCCGGGTTATAGAATACAGACAATCTATCAGTAAAAATCTATCATTCTTTTTTTTAATTTATCATTTTAAAAAGATTTGACAAGGCTAAGAGAAACCTCACCAGCACAAACATTTAATTTGTTTTTGCCTTTCAAAAGTTTTTTTTTTTACCAGAACCCTAAGTAAAGTGATGCGATCTATCTTTTCTGTGTTACATATTACCTTGTCAGAACCGACCATTATTTCAGATAGTAGCTGCGCAGAAGATATTATATTTGGCCATTCCATGCAGTTTGATTTTCAGAATCAAATGGTGAATCATGGGTAATAAATTAATAGTTAAAACAGATTATAAAAAAACGTAATATGTAAAATATGTCAAATACATGCACAAACTGAAGAAAAAAAAACATTTATCAACTTGAAAGGTTAATGGTTAAACAAGGTTTCCCATGATTCATCAGGCGAGTTGCGTTTTTCAAACTTCATATACATGTACTGTACACTAGAGAGCGCTACTCTTACAACTGACTTCTAGGTTACATACTTCTAGTTATTAGACTTCTGGTACCACATATATATTGTCGGGACAGGGTTCAGGATGTTATCAGGACAGGAGGGCATTAGCCAGGATCTGACAGTAGGGTGTCCACAATGACTGTCTAAGGTCAACTTGGCCAGGGTCCAGTGGTCGCCTAGGCCATGGAAGCTCTTAGTGCTAGATGGCTAAAGATGCATTTGGGACCTCTTTAGCACTATAAATATTTGTCTTAATTTTTTTTCTCTTCAAAGCCTATCTGGTAAATGCTGTGGTTGTTGTGTTAAGTATGTACATGTAGGACTTAATGTATAACATAGGCATCCATATGTGGATATATTGTCTAGAGACTAGAACATTATACAAAGACTGCATCTTTGAGAATGGAACATCATGATTTGTCAGCTTGAGACATAGATGTTCAACGAGCTCGAAGCGAGAGTTAAACGTCAATGGTCGAGAGCTGACAAATCATGATGTTCCTTCTCAAACATGCAATACTTGTTTTGTTATATCGAATGTAGGCCTAGTTTAATTTTTAATTTATAAATTTGTTACTTTGAGCAGCTCCTTGTTGCAAAGTAGACAGTGTGCTCCAGCGTGCAACATTATTATTGTTGCACGGCATTGACAGAAATCGTGCAACATCAGATTTGCTGTATACCACGTGACTGGATCTCGACCAATGAGAACAAATCAATGCAACATGAGGTATAACAATGTTTATGTTGACTGGTGCATGCAGAAGCCACCTACATCCGTCCCTGAAAACCATAGAAACATTGAGCTGTATTTACCACTCAAGAACAATGACTTGATTAAGGGCAGTCAAGTCAAGTTAGTCAACCCACACAAAATCATCAAGAATATTCTCACTGATCATTATTAAAATCTACTGTGTGAAGAATTTAATTGAAAAATTAGACCACAAAATGGTGGTCAAAGAGGGGTAAATGTTTTTATAAACATTTTAATAAAAATTTTGAGAGTCCTAAGGGCTTCTTAATGTGGTTTGATAGCTTAAGCTTTTCACCTTTCAGTATTTTAAATGACCACCAAACCACATCACTTAGTCAGCTAGGATACCACACCATTTCTAAATGTATGTAAGAGGACAAATACTTGGTCTGGTTCCTTATTTAAATGCAGTTTAATGTTCTTGTAGGCAATTAAGGCTATGTGAGTTTGAGCCAGATCGGGTTGATCAGAGCACTCTAAATATCTATGTGAGCTGTTTTTAGCTCGCATTGAAATACAAATTTAGTATAATGATGAATGGAAATCACTCTAATAATTCATCAAAAAGCTACAGTAGAATCACTAGGGCAAGTGATTTTAAGCTCAGTCCTGAGAGATAGAGATATATATTTGATACCATTTCCCATTGATTGACAGGCCACTCATATTGATATGTGATGGGACAGGATGTCACAAATCAGGAAATTGTAAATCGTCTTACAGTTATTTCACACAAATGATGGTGAGTAAGATCAATTGGTCACTGGCCACGTCATTAGCAGCTAATAATGAAAAGAAACAAGACAAGCACAGGACGCAAAACATGATAGAATAAGATAAAGTGTTAAAATTGACATTGAAAGACACCACAACAAAGTGGCTCCGTGTTGCCCCCTATATCTCACAAAGCACCCGGTCCCATGAAGCTACCACAAACCACACCAACCATATTTTGAAATATTCCGGGCAGGCTTTTTTAAAAGATAAACCACGTTTAATTCCATATCATCACAAAGAAACTCTATTGTAAAGGATTGATTGATTAGTCTTTAATGCAATATTCAACGGTATCTATTGTGACTGTTTGATTGATTTTCTCTATTGCCATATTCAGCGGTATCTATTGTGAAGGATATCATTAAAGTTAATGTTTAAAGTTAGCCGTTAGTACAGTAACACCTTTGACCACCTGGCCCCTGAAGGTTTAAATGAAATACTATCTGCTCTTACCTTCTAAGTTGTTTATTCTCAACCAACAGAGGTTGCATTGCTTTGTCCATCTCTGCACGAATGTCAGTCCCTGGTTCTGAATAGAGTAAACCGTTCTGTGAATAAGGGAGCTTTGTATTGCCATGCATATCAATTCTGCGTGGGGTCACTCTTGGGGTAACATTTCTTGCATAATTTTCTTCTGCAGTTTGACTGGGTTCAAAATTAACTGATACCGGCGGCCTCATTTGCATATAAGTCCTACCAGCATTGTTCATCGGGAATGGGCTTTGGTGACTGCGAAGGTACATATCATTAATTTGAGGTTGTACCGGTGGTGGATTCACCTGTACCTGTCCATGATACACTAGTTCAGGGTTTGAAATAATCGGGTTCAGAGATTGATTAACACTTGAATAGACAGGTGTTTGCTGCCCAGGTACCGATTCATAGCCATTTGATAAATATGTTCCTCGAGCAACTCTGTCCGTAACTGGATCTTGGCTGATTGGCACAGCTTGTCTGGCATAAGGCGCACCAGCTACGTCTTCATTGCCAGCTCGATTCGGTGGTACCAATGATTGTTGAAAAAGATTGTGATTACCAGATCCGATAGCTTGAGGTTGAACTCTATAGCCAGGCTCTGTGTTTTGATTAGTGTAAAACTGGTTTCTGGGAGTTTGAGTTGCAGGTGCCCCTTGTTGAAACACATTTTGATTAACAGAACTCATTGCTTGAAACTGTGGATCACTATCTGGTGTTCCTGCTTGAAATCCTGCTTGGTTGACAGGTGCCCTTGCTTGAACTGGAACAGGATTTGTTATTTCGGTGCTTTGAAACAGAGGCTGATTGTCCACAAAAGGTCTTGATTGATATAAAGGTAGATTTTGAGGGACTCCTGCCAAAGTACTATCAGGTCTTCCTGATTGTTTCTGAGGGGAGATAAAATTTTCATTGGACTTTTGTTCAAATTGCACTAGAGGTATCGTACAGGAGGCTTGACTGTTGAGTGTTGGAGGGTAAGATTGATTTGACCGCTCGATTGGAAACTGTCCTCTGGGCAGTCCAGATTCAACTAAAGAGTCATCCCTCACAGGTGTTTCAAAATAGGTGTACGTCAAATTTCTGCCAGATTTACGCAAAGAATCGGTCGTATTTGTTCTGTCGCTTTCATCACGACTACGTGGAGTGAAGCCTTCACTCTGTCTTAAAATAGGAACTGCATCTGAATTTAACGAGGCAATTTGAAATTGCGGACTCTGATCTGATTGAATACCTCTGTAGCCTTGAAATAAAGATTGTGGACTTGGCAGTTGATGGTATTCGCTTTCATCCAGACCACTTTCCATGCCTGAAGGAATATCAACCAAAACTGGACCTGGTTGTACAAAGGTGTTTTGACGATCCATTTCCAATCTTTGATAATTACTTTTCACAGCATTATCAGAATGACCTTGTCTGTAACTGTTAGTTGGCATTGCTGCGGTCGGTGGAATTTCACCTTGAAACTGTTGTCGGTTTCTTTCAGGAATAGAACTGCTTTGAAAGTTTTGTGATCTGGCTGAATTTTCTTGATATAACAAGGGTTGAGTAACAGCTCCTTGGGGAACGCCAGGCGAAGACGAAAAAACAGACTGTTGTGTCGACACACTTTGATCATATTGTTGATCAGCATTAAGAATCTGTTGTAAGAAATGACCTTGAGGTGCATTTGAATTCTGAACGAGTCGACTTTGGACAGTTTCTCCCGGTTTAGATGTATTTATTGGAGTCTTTCGAAAATATCCAGCAACTTTCTCCAAGTCTGCTGTGCTATTCTCCATTTTTTCCGGATCAGGAGTTGAAGTAGCAAGTCTTTTGTTGAAAAATGGCTGACGTGGCTGATTAATTGGAAATCCTTCCTTGCCATAAAGACCTGCGGCTGAAAAATGAACAGAATTGGTTTTATACATTAATTGCTTACATCGAATTAACTATATCTGTTTTTAGTAGCAAAACTAGTATTTCTAAACAATAATCACACTGGCAAAGGGTTGTCAATTAATTAAAAATTGATAAATCATAAAATGTCCCATCTTCTCTAGCCAAGGGTTTTATTCTGAGCTTCTCTACATTACAACCCTTGGCGGACCGTGCATCTCAAACCAGAACTTATATTTGTAATATTTTAACTTATAGATTTATTTAGTATTTTGTGGGAATTACATGTACAACGGGGGCCTAGAGTCACTTATGCGACTAGCCGAGTCTGTCAGTATACCGTGCTATCTGATTGGTGCCTAAAAGGTTAGAGGAAGCCAATCAATTGCTTACATGTAGCTTTAAGCTCTGGTTTGAGATGCACGGTTCGCCAAGGGTTGTAATGGAGATTAGCTCGGAATAAAACCCTTGGCTAGAGAAGATGAAAATGTTCTAGATAAACTCTCAGAGACAATGTTTTTAATAGATATCAATCCGAGTTGTTATGGGTAGCCTATTCACACCTCGAGAGGCAAGCATATCGTAATAGTTGATTGTTGCCTGTTAGAAAAAAGTATTTGCAGTATTTTAAGAGGACATAGACCTAAACGTCACAAGTTTTTCAGAAGTCAGGCTATAAAGTTAATTAGTCTGATCTATAAGGGTATAAGGTTAAACTCAAGAACAGTTCTGGAGGAAAAGAGCATGGAAATATTTTGTACAACCAAAGGTATAGTTATTTTAATCTGTAAACCATGTATGGACACATGTTGGAACTAAAATACCTACCATGAGCAGTTGGTATGACAACTGGAGGACGGTTTGTCTGTCGTGGACTGGTTGACCCAAGCTGATTTATCTCCCCTGTTTGAGGCTCAGTCACAGTTCGGACGTTTTTGCCTGCAAATAAACAATCAAATTACTTATTTGATTGAAGTCTTAAATGTAATGTTGTCAATTCGTCCCAGAAGACATAATTAGTCATTTAACTCACTGGGAATATAATATCACATTTTAACAGTCCATTGATCATGATTTCAGTTTTGTGCCTTTCCTGAAAAGGTTACATCACAAATGTCCAAATATGGTCATAACTTTTAATTTCTGCATAAGTATGTCATGTGATAGATTTCAGTAACCAAGGGCTGATACCGAAAGTGCTTGCATGTCTGTAGAATGAATAAAATATTCAATTTGGCACAAAAATAATAGATAAATTAATAAAGAAAATATTTAATGTTGCGGCCAAACAATTTAAGGTGACCATTTTTGGGAGAAAATATTTAATAATGATGAAAAAATATTCAATTTTGTTGGGAGAATATTTAATTTAACAATATAAGCACATTTTCACAGTTCATGGGTACATTGTTTGTACATGGAGGTGTGCCTGTCCTGAAAAATTTATATCACAAACATCCAAATGTTGTCAGACTTTTTAATATCCGTATTGCTACATCTCAAGTAATTTCTGTTACTTTTATAACTTTCAGTATCTGTTTAAAAATACAAGCACATTTTAAATTAAATAGATATGTGCCTTTTCTGAAAAGTTTATTTTTCAAATGTCTTCATTTCTTTTAGTGTATAAGCCTTTCTTTAACAAATATAAGCATATTTTAACATAAGATTTGTGTTTGATTGGTTGGTTTGATTGGGGTTTAACGTCGTACTCAAGGGTATTTCACTTATATGATGACAGAATATCCACTTCTTACTCTGCCTTACTTGATACGGTGGAAAACTGGGAGGAAACCTCGTAAAAAAACACCACCTGCTATAGCCAGAGTCACCTCACGTGACTCCCTCATATACATGTGGTTGACTAGGGGGCTCGAACTCTTACGGTACATTGTAGGAGGATCAGAAGTCAGACACGCTAACCAGTGAGCCACGGCACGGGGAACATAGATTTGTGCCTTTTATGAAAAGCTTAATGTATTCCAAATATTGTCAGAACTTTATTTCTGTATAAACATATGTTTAACAATATAAGCACATTTAAAAAATCCATAGGTAGAACATGGATTTTTGCCTTCCTGATTTTGTTTGTTTGATTGGTGTTTAACGTCGTACTCAAGAGTATTTCACTAATAGGTTTGTTTGTTTGTTTGATTGGGGTTTTACGCCGTACTTTAAGGTTATTTCACTTATATGACGGCGTGCCAGCCTAATGGGTGAAGGAAACCACCCCGGATGCCACTGGCAATAAACAATGACAATATACCAGACAATCACAGGACGCCACAACAGCTTCTTGTTTCCCCTTCACTCTGAGAGCACCAGGTCAACACGAACCTCTCTCAAATCGCCCGCTCACTAAAAGGACAATGGATTATCCACTTCTTACTTTGCCTTACTTAATATGGTGGAAAGGAGTGACGAAACCTTGAAAAAAAAACACCTGCGATAGCCTGAGTCACATCATATACCGGTACCTGTGGACCACTGGGAGACTTGAACCCTTGTGATACAGTGAAGGTGGATCAGCAGTCCAACACGCTCAGCACTGAGCCACTGAGCACTGATACCTTCTGTTTAAGCATTTGTTTAACAATATTAGCTTTGTTTGATTGGGGTTCAACGTCGTTCTCAAGGGTATTTCACTTATATGTCGACGGATTATCCACTTCTTACTCTGCCTTACTTAATACGGTGAAAAACCAAGAGGAAACCTTGTAAAAACCACCACCCGCTCTAGCCGGATTCACCTCATGGGACTCCCTCATATACCTGTGGTCGACTAGGGGGCTCAAACCCGTACGGTACATTGGAGGAGGATCAGAGGTCAGACACGCTAACCACTGAGCCATGGCACGGGGCAACAATATTAGCACATTTTAACATCCATAGATAAGAACAGGGATCTATTGGGACTTCCTGCAAAAACTTATATATTGCAAATATTGTCAAAACTTAATTTCTGTATCCTGTGAATTACCTAAAATTTCAACCATGAACCACTGCCAACGTTTGCAAGTTGAGAAAGTATTTAAACAAACAAATTCAAGTTTTCTGTAAAATGCAGATTCTCCGTAACTACAAGATTGTCATCGGACTCCCAGATAGTATTTGCAAGTCCTTTGCATAGCTTCCAAAGAAGTAATTTCATGGATGAAATTTTAGGTGATTAAGGGTAACTGCATGTATAGTAAGTCTTGAATTCAGTTACCTTTTCTAACTTCCAGCATTTGTTTAACAATATAAGCGCATTTTGTGAGACCCTTGTCCACTTCCCCTATCTGTTCTTCAGAGTCTGTGGAATAGAGAGAGTAACCAGCACGAGATTTGGTGACAGGTGGGCGGGTCCTCTTTCTACCTCCTCCATCCTGACTGTAAATAGATAAAATGATTTATTTGTTTAATTTTTTAAGAATTAAAATACTCCTGGAGACCAAGAAATCTCTGAAAAAGACTTCATTCAATGCTTCAAAATGGAGCAGTTTAACAAAACAAAGAGCAAAACGTACTAATATAGTCAGGGCAGTGATTGATTGATGATTGATTGATATTGGTGTTTAATGCAGTGCACAAGTAAGGGTATTTACTGCAACT
>JAUELC010267277.1:0-10318 GCA_031471745.1 Cryptochiton stelleri | reverse complement strand
CTGAAAGAGATGTGATTATTCTAATGCAAGGGCTACTTTTCTGTTAAAATGAATAACAGGCTTCGATTGCACCTGGTATATTATATGGTATAGTATAATATATATACGAAGACTTTTCGGATTTAAGGGGAATTCCAGGAATGTTCGACCCAAACTTATCATTTTCAACCTATATTCTGATAGATAGAACCAAGACAGCATAGCCGTTAATTTGTTAATTTAAAAAGCGGAAATGACATTATTGTTCATTATTGTTCAAGATACGGTAAAAACTTAAGGACTACTCTTAGAGTGGTTTACAGCTTTTGATCGGCTGCCATTGAATGTTTGCGTTGATAATCAAGGCGAAGGTCACTTTAGCACAACTAGTCTCAATGTTATTAGTTTGTGTTTCAGTGGCCCATAAGCCTATTTCTGAAGTTTTTCGGCCAATATCACCTGTGGGATGAACTGGACGGAGGGTGAGGAATCGTCCTAAACCGCCCTAAATTAAACGAAATTTCTACATTTTTGTTATCATTCATTAATTTCCAATACTGCAAATATATTATCAGATACGTTTAAGGAAATTTAACCTGCGTTTCTTTTCCCATCGGTATATATATATAAGTATAAAACGTTGCGTTTAAATACATGTAGACAAGGGTGTTATGAATCCATAGTGATGTGTATTTATCAACTGATAACATTATTTTGTGTCACGGAAAGACGTCAAACGTTCGGTTCAGTTGCTTAGTGTTTTATGCCATGCTAAAGGTTACTTTACTTATATTAGGCCGGTGTCAGTATTAATGATCATTGGTGGAAGGAACCGGACAAAGACCGGAGGAAACCATCACTCTCGAAAGTTACTGACAACTTCCCCACATACAGGTGTTTCAGCTTAGTGACATTGGTGAAATGAACATCGGTACTAGAGAGACCCGCTTAAGAGATTATATAGCCACAGAAGCTATAGTGTATTTATTCGTTACTCGGGTGTCTGGTCAGTAGTTAATTGAAATTCATTAATACGTCCGTTATTTTAAATATTTACTAAGCTAATAACAATGACGTATGCATTGATTAGAATTTGCAACCGAAAAAATCAAATAAGAAAAGTTTTGAACAATACCTTTGTCAGGTGAAAAAGCCAGGTGTAGAATCCGTTATGCGTAAAGAGATTCCTTTCGGTAGAAATCCTGAAATGAAAATGTTCTCCAAGAAATATAAGTTGAGTTTTTCTCAGAAAGACGAACGTAGGCCGTGAAGGGATGATTTATGCCACTTTTAAATACTATCATTGTGGCGTCATTTCGATCAGACTAAATGCTTCAGATTATACATTTCGTCACCGTCTCGAGCTGCATGCCAGTCGAGTGATGGATACAGCAGACGATCAGTTTTGGCGCGTCTCGAGCCTCAAGAGTGTCAAAGATATTAGCTAACGTTTGTTGTTACAGACCAATTAATTCCAGGAGCGTTCCGTCTAGAGACAATGTAGTCATCTCGGTGGTTTGTGGTTAAAGATACAGAGGAACAACCTGTTAGAGTCTTGTAGTGTATACTCACAGCGCCACTCACCTACCATGTTTGTTTTATCTTTACGGAGAAATTTGTTTTCACAAATTAAGTCAAATTGTCAGGAACTTATCTGCTAGGCGCTGTCTCAAGTGCGTGGTAGACGCTAGTTGATTCCGCGAGTAGGAGTAAAACACTGCGCCAGTTCGCGCTCAAACAACCGGCACCGCGACGTCTAGAGGAATTAACGCGAGTTTAGATGATCGCGGTTACTTCGCCTTCACGCTGTGCCAGAAATGAAGAATTCTACCAAGCTGCCATTATCCTTTCACCGTGTCTCGTCCACACTGAGCGTAAACAGTTATTCCATTGCAGACGGTGTCTACTTCTTTCCGATACAAACACGGCCATTAGATCGAGCCTGTAGTAATAGGTAACCTTCAATAACTTCAAACTTAACCATTAATTCGCCATTAGAACAATACACAGACACACCTGTAGCATTCCTCGATGGCGGGAGTTTATTGGAGCTGTTTACCCTTAAAGAAGACGGGAGCCAGTTTGTTTCCATTCTGACGACACCCTGGTCTACCACATCAATCTCTGATAACTTCTACACACACAAGTTTGACCCTCCGTTGAGTCTTAGGGTGAGAAGCACAATTATAATACTGTTTATACTAGGAACCTATATGGAACAGGGGTTTTTACAAGTCGAATCAACGGGCCGGTGACAGGCCGTTAGATTGAATTAAATATTCAATTTGAGCAAAAAAATATTCAATATTAACCCTTGCCCAGCCCAATTTATTCAATATTATCACGAAAATTCAATTTTAAATTGGATCACAGGTAGGTAACGAAAAACTTTCTCGCAAAATGAAAGTAAAATCGGACACATGTGGACAGCAGGCAATTTGTGTTTTATTAAACTGGATTGTAAAATTTCAATAAATTCAATTTGCTTTATCGACGAGTCGGTAAAGTACAATTTTATTCAATATTGAATAACATATTAATAAATTTTTGGTGTGTGGGTTCGTGAGAATTTGACTTCTACGAACTTCTGTGAAAATGCCTTTTTTTTAGGTGCCTGTTTCTTGTAATTTATATCAGCTCATAGACCATCCAGCTATGGTGGCTGATGTGCCACATCAGTCGGTTAATTTCACACTGCAGATCAAAATCAACCAGTATATCACTAACGAGGCTTGTCATGTGGCGCCTATAAACCATCATACATTCCCTGCTCAAAAACTTCTAAATGGAAGGATTTAACTATAAGTCTATCTGCATGGACATTTCATTGGCAGCGTTGTGTTATTTATAAGATATATGGGTATTTCCTCAGCGATTACTCAATACTTGTGAATTATTTGGTTGTTTGCAAAACTATTGTTAAACATTTTGTGAGATTTGTAGTTTTCCGCTGAATGTAAATGAAGATGCTATGTGGTGGGCTTTTTTGTGCAATGTTTCATTTCGTTATTTCTTTCACAGAAAAAACAACCTAAATTACTCCAAATTCAAAATAGGCGAAAACGAAATTATGCAAATGTTAACGTTACAGGCATCTGTTGCAGACCATTTAAATATATTTTTACTTGTTTAATATCTATAACATAAATAAAAGCAGTTTGGCATTGACAGTTCATCACATGGTATCTCCATTTAGGAGAAACAAATAATCGCAAAACACCAGCTTTGTTAACACATTTATAGGCTCTATCATTTGGAGATGAGTTTGTTTATCTTCCCTGAAAGTATACATACGATAGGTTTTCAATGAATGCAATGTCTGTGCCCTCTGGCTAAGGGCAGCTGGCTCCTATCGTAGACCTATATGTCATGCTGCTTCACTCAGCACTGGAGGAACACTATTTATCCAACTGAGCAAAACACTTTACATTTTATGGTTGAGTTAGTGTGTATATTTACTGTTGGAGTACATCACCGTCATGTATAAGTCAAATACTTATACGTATGCGTTAAACACCGATCAATCAATTAACCAATGTCTGCAAACCAATGCCCTATATTCACTGTGTTAAAGGAGGAGCCTGCGAAAATCATATACCTGGTTGTATAGCGTAGTGACAGATGGTCACTATCCTAATGATATTTAATACGTTTTATATTGGATATGGACTAAGTGACAGCGAGAAAGCTTGTGCAAAGCTTTGCTCCTCACCTTCATACGGAAACTGGCCAATAGAACCAAAGATTCTCAGAAAACTTGGAATTTTATCTCAAATTAAGTCTGTTTATTATCGATTATGGGCTCAAATCCATATAGGAGCTTAATGTAAGTCTATATATTTGCCAACTAAATAGGGTTTCTTTAAACAGTGTTAATCCAACGAACAAAAATAAAGCTTTCGTTTAGGGAAAACATTGAGAACATAGCGGCGACGATTTGCTGGAGCTTTCTCACTCTGTACTCACTGCCACTCTCCATCAAATATAACAAAAATTATTAGATATCATTAGGAGAGTGACAATCTGTCACTACACTGTATACCGCAGTCGGTAGTGTGTTGGCCTTGCCAGACAGGGGTGCTACCTGTAGGCCTACGTCCCCACTTGAGGCATGCACATTTTTATGCCCCAGCCATAATATGGCCGGGGGCATATAGTGTTACCCCGTTCCGTCCGTCCTTCCGTCCTACCATCCTTCCGTCATTCCGTAATAATTCTGGTTTCCGGATGTTTTTTTAAGAACCGTTCGAGATATTGTTCTAATTTTTAGTAGGCACTTACATAAGACCGAAGTACAGATTAAGTTTACGTTTCGTTGATCGCGCATATTTTAACCAGAGTTACTGCCCCTGCTCATAGAAAATTATCAATTCTATTGCTTTGTTTTGTTTGTTTGTTTGATTGGTGTTTAACGTCGTACTCAAGGGTATTTCACTTATATGACGACGGATTATCCACTTCTTACTCTGCCTTGCTTAATACACGCTAACCACTGATCCACGGCGCGGGACCCCTCATTCTATGTGAAGGAGGATCAGAAGTCAGACACGCTAACCACTGATCCACGGCGCGGGACCCCCCATTCTATGGGAAGGAGGATCAGAAGTGAGACACGCTAACCACTGATCCACGGCGCGGGACTCCCCATTCTATAGGAAGGAGGATCAGAAGTGAGACACGCTAACCACTGATCCACGGCGAGGGACCTCCCATTCTATGGGAATTCTGATTTTATTTATGTTATGTTCAAGTTATGATTATCCTTTCCATTGGAATTCTCATGTTTTTTAAAAAACCATTTCAGATTTCAGATATTGTTCTAATTTTTTCTAGGCACTTACATAGTACCGAAGAACAGATCAAGTTTACGTTTCGTTGATCTGCGCATATTTTAACTTTAGAGTTACTGCCCTTGCAGATATATTATCATTTGTTTCATGGCCATTCTTATTTCAAGATGTTTTTCACAGAAGGGTGCCACACCATACTCTGATTTTTCGTAGTTAGTTATATTGGACCATACTACAGATCAAGTTTGCTTTTTATTGATCTAAGCCTATTTTTGTACTAAAACGTGACCCTTGATCATAGAAAATTCTAATTTCAAGATTTTTTTGCATAAGGGTGCCAGACACTACTGTAATTTTCGGTAGTTATCCATAGTTGATTGCGTTTCATTGATCTGCGCCTATTGTTTTAACAAAGTTATAGCCTTTGATCATATATAGATGATTATCCATTCCATCGGAATTCTGATTTCCGCGGGTTTTTTTTAACCTTTTGAGATATTGTTCTAAGTTTTGTAGGCACTTACATAAAGGACCGAAGTACAGATCAAGTTTACGTTTCCTTGATCTGTGCATATTTTAACCAGCTTTAAAACGAATAAACTAATGAATATTGTTTTATCTGAATTGTAACTTGGTCCACATTATAGCATCTTGACTGGTTATTATCAAAGGACGGTTATGAACTATAAACAAAACTGTTGTGTACCAAAATGATTCACCTTTGAAACAAAGGCCTTGCAGGGGGTGGGGGCATCCGTGGCTCACAGAAACATTTCTAGTTATTTCTCTAAATTCATAAAAAATATATTCATTGCGAAAATATGTTAATTGTGAGGTCATACTGATTTCATGAATACGTGAACCACCAGCGTATATATTGAAGGAAGAAATGGAGCCACTATGGAATTGATTGCCATTTTACAAAACGATCTAAAGCTGATAACAATTAACCATATAACTAACCCTAAATTAACTAACGTTAAATCTAACCCTAAAACTAATCCTAACTATGGTTACAATAAATAACCCTAATGTTAACCCTAACTAACCTCTTGATTTATAGTTGCAATGACATGTTACAGGTGAATTAAAGCCACAAGAACTGAGAAATACTAAACAAATGAGAAAATGAGGAATGTAAGAGATCTTACCTTAAATTGTGATACTTTTTTTCTCAACTAAAAGTAATAACCAAGGTAGACCCCGGCTTTTCTGTAATGGAGACGGCAGATATCTTTGCCATTTATAAGTTCTGGCTATCTTCATTCAATCTCTGAGACCGCCCTATTTCATTATAAAGATATTAAATCCATATTTCTATCCCTTACAGAGCTGACCACAAAACTTCATCAGGAGCCGAGGTGTCAATCATTGTCATCCATAGCACATGGGAACGAGGTGCAGTCACTCAATTTGCATTTTGTTCCATGGTGACTGGTGACGTGTAGCGGCGCCACCTATGAACGGTTGAACGACGCGCGAGGCTAGAATTAGTCAAATAAACTTGGATAACATCTATTTATTGTTGTACGGTTATTTTTAATAAAGAAACTACTAATTATGGCTTTCTCGACGTGTAGATTTTTTCTCGAGATCTTTTTTTTTTTAAGCGTTAAATCCGATCTTTCTATTTGACAAACGATTTTATAGTTCTTTGGAGAACTCTGTAGAACCAGTACGGTACAAAAAAATGAAAATAAATAATCTCTTTAGAACGGAATTATATCAAACATGTGGCATACATTGTCACTCCTTAAGAAAATCCTGCCGCTAACTTGTGAAATAAATAAACAATGTCTCGTTTTCCGGTAGGCCTCGTTACTATATGGCTTCCTGGTTGTAAACGCACCCAAACGCTTAATACAAGACCTGTACTGTTAGAAAGTTAGCTAACTTAGTAAAACAGAATACATATAAGCCCTGTTTTAACAGATCGATAATGAAATAAATATCACACGTGTGGATCCACCATTTAACTGTTGTACTGTATTTCAGTGATGGGGTTTCAAACCGCAGACACCATCAGACGAATGAATTGCAAGAAAAGGAAACTGCATGGCTAATATTATATTGTTCCACGTACGTATATACTATGCATGTAAAAATGGTAAAGTATAATCAGTATTCTTTTAAGATAGGTAAGTAATTATAAGTAATTAGTGTACAAAATAGAGTATTTTCAAGGAAAGTTTCTTTTTCGGAAATAGTAACGACAGAATTAAGTAAATTGTTATTTGAAATATTGTAATGAGTGACCTTTTTAAAGTGTTCTAAGCCATTTAGTATTGTTAGCCTCGTTTTTGGTTCATCTTTTAGCGATTTAGCTAAATTGGCGTAAACAAGTCTGCGGTGTAAGTATGTGCAGTTGTGATAGTTTAAATGAAGGTTGGAGGATGATAGAAGAGTTGATAATTACCAGTCCGTGGGTGGCTGGCGTCAACCAAGTGAAATGAGATGTGGAGCGAGAGTAGGAGACGATAGGACTGGCTATGATAATTTTTTTCTTCTGAAAGATTTTAATAGTTAATATTAACACCTATCAGAATGCTGAGTTATGCTGTCGACAAATTACAGTTCGTTAAACACTCAGCGTACTGTCATGGATACCTTCTTTTTTTTTTTAAAGTAGCGTGTATGATCTTGGATATAGGAATGACGCGACAGATCGCTCACAGATAAGTGCTAAATGTGTTCTAACTTTGTTATAAGATCTGTGATGAGACGGGCATTCTGGTTGGCCTACTGCCTTATTTTTTAGCTTGGTGATTTACGCCACACAGAAAACTTGTTCACTTTAACGACGGTGGTGCAAGTGTTAATTCTTGAGGAAACCAGACACACCTCGGAGGAAGCTATTCAGACTACCGCAAGTCACTGCATGGCAACATCCCAACATAAGGATTGTCATCGAGCCGGTTGAAGGCCTATAGACGATTACAGAATTGAGCGCAATGACCACATTGGTGAGAGGCAGAGGCCTATCGGTACTGAGCCACCGAGGAAAATTAACCAAAATGTGTGCTAAACTTAACAATAGAAAGGACAGGAAAATAGAAAGGAGAAACAAAGTATCAAACAACCGAGGCTATAGTAACGGGTCTAACCGCTTATATTGAAAAGATATATACTTGTATTCCTACACAGTCGTAATCTTCATAATAACACAAAGGGAAAATTCACTAAAACTATTGTGGACCTGCTAGACATGCAAATTAATGTTTTTATTAAGACCACTGTAACATTAATAAAAAATAAATCTGATAAATATATTATATTTTAATTTCTGTATAAGAGCTCTTAATGAGAAGTCCACCTTTGTAACCTTCGGGTTGCGTGATATCCTCTGGAAAACACTAGTATTAAATTATATTAATAGACGGTATTTGATAGAGAGGTTTGAATACCAATAAAATTGATTTGGTGAATGGTGGGGGATAACCCATATGGGACGCCAACACATTCACAAGAGAAATGTCGTGGTTTTCAAACTCCAACTTAAAGCCAATTTGGACCGTTAAAAAAAAATTGACCGTTAACATTTTAAGGGAGATGAATCTAAATATGTCTTATGTTTGTTTTCTTCACATTGTTAGTTTACGTCCACAGCGTAATCGGAAGATTAGCCAGTGAACGTTTCGACCAAAAACCGAAGCAAACAATCAAACTGAAGTATTATATAAAATAAATGTGTAACACCGTACCACTTAATATACCGGTAAGATTTAAAACATCGGTCTATATTTCAATTTTATTTTTACAAAATTTACAATTCAGAGCACTGTAAGACATGCTTATAAGTGTGTCTCCTGTTCAAGTTGAGAAATAAAAATAATATTGATTGGTAAAATACATGGAAACGCTGTTTCAGATGATCACATCCTTATGAAGGTTTCACCAACATCATCTGTCCTAACACCATTTAGTTTTTATCCCAGATAGCTCTTACAATAAACGCCTAATGACTAAAAATAGAACTACTTTTAAACGCCGTATTTCAATTGATTTCACTCACATGACGGCGTGTCAGGGTGAATTAAACCATACTCGACATCACTGGCAACATACAATGACAAGACACTAGACAATCACAGGAAGCGAAACAAGGTCCACAGGGACAAAATGTACAAATGGTCAGTGCAAGACGCCACAACATAACGTCTTCGACGTGTTGCCCCTTAGCCCAGCTAGCCGCCATTTTAATTTGACTGGTTAAGGCGGTTGACAATCTGAGTATCTGTCTGGTCGAAGACAACCAAATTATTAAACATAACACAAGATTTTATGGATTACAACTTCTGGTTTATTATCGTTGCAACGTTTAAATATCTATTCTGACATCAGTCTCAAGCATATTGCTTCTGACATCAATCTCAAGCATATTCCTTCTGGCATCTTTTTCAAGCATATTGCTTTTGACATCTTTCTCAAAAATATATTATTTTTGTTGACATCGTTCTCAAGCATATTGCCTCTGATATCATTCTCAAGCATATTGATTCTGACATCAATCTCAAGCATATTGCTTTCGATATCATTCTCAAGCATATTGATTCTGACGTGATTCTCAAGCATATTGCTTCTGACATCATTCTCAAGCATATTGCTTCTAACGTCGTCCTCAGGCATATTGCTTCTGACACCTTTGTCAGGCATATTTCTTCTGACATCATTCTCAAGCATATTGCTACTGAAATCATTCTCAAGGAAATTGCTTCTGAAATCAGTCTCAAGCATATTCCTTCTAGCATCAGTCTCAACAGCATTGCTTATGACATCATTATCAAGCATATTGCTTCTGACACCATTATTAAGCATATTGCTTCTGACATCGTTCTCAATCATATTGCTTCAGACATCGTCCGTAAGCATATTACACCTGACATCGTCCTCAAGCATATTGCTTCTGACATCGTTCTCAAGCATATTACTTCTGACATCGTTCTCAAGCATATTGCTTTTGACATCGTTGTCAAGCATATTGCTTCAGACACCATTCTCAAACATATTGCTTCTGACATCGTTCTCAAATATATTGCCTCTGGCATCATTCTTAAGCATATTGCTTCCGACATCGCCCTCAAGCATATTGCTTCTGACATCATTGTCAAGCATATTGCTTCTGACATTGTCAAGCATATTGCTTCTGACATCATTCTCAAGCATATTGCTTCTGACATCGTTTTCAAACATGCTTTTTAACATCGTTCTCAAACATATTGCTTCTCATGTCATTCTTAAGCATATTGCTTCGACATCGTTCTCAAGCATATTGATTCTGACATCGTTTTCAAACATGCTTTTTAACATCGTTCTCAAACATATTGCTTCTCATATCATTCTTAAGCATATTGCTTCGACATCGTTCTCAAGCATATTGATTCTGACATCATTGCAACTGGCATTGTCCTCAAACATAATATTTCAGTTTCAAACACATCATTGATGTCTGAATCAATATGCTTAAGAATGATGTTAGAAGCAATATGCTTGAGAACGATGTCAAAAAACAATATGCTTGAGAATGATATCAGAACCAATATGCCTAAGAA
>JAUELC010267276.1:0-16570 GCA_031471745.1 Cryptochiton stelleri | reverse complement strand
TGCCTCCCCCTGAATTTCCTCCATGCTTCGCTTGCCTCCCCCTGAATTTACTCCATGCTTCGCTTGCCTCCCACTGAATTTCCTCCATGCTTCGCTTGCCTCCCCCTGAATTTCCTCCATGCTTCGCTTGCCTCCCCTCCACCTGTAATACTGGCACCTCTCTTATATAAGTGAAATAACCTTCAATATGGCAAAAAACACCAATCAAATCAAATGAATCTTTGTAAAATGGGTTGTCTTTGTATTGTTTTTTGTTTTTTTTATATTTCTTGCATCATGCATTCAGACAAGTTTAATAACACTTTATTTTTCAATCGTCCCTGATTGATGTTGAATGCCCATCTGTTGAATAATGTATTGTCTATGTTGAATGGGCTTAACCACTAGGGAATTCATGCATCTATATCAATTTAAACATTAATAATTTTTATCAAACTATCTAGCGAGATCTAGCTACAGTCATTATTATTATTACCCATAAAATAACTCTATACCCTGGGAGTTGATATGCCTCATAGAAGCACAGATATAATGACATCATTGTTCTGGGGTTGTAAGGGTGTTTTTTACTGAGAAGTTGTAAGCGATAGAATGCAGCTTTATGTCTTAATATTTCAACAATGACCAGCATGGTTTTTCTTGAAAATGTCTCGTCAATCATGTTATGACATCATGATGTTGTAACAGGGTATCCTATGAATGAAATATTTCGACCACAAACCTCTTGGTCTGGATTACAACTCATTTTTATTGCATGGCAGATACATTTCAGTGCCAGCTTCTAGAATGCCTCTCAATACAGTTGACCATTGATTTCACAGCTAGTTTACCGAGAGCCTTGAAATGACATATGAACTTTTGTATTGATAGATTTCAATTTCCTGAAATATTTCCTTCCCGACAGCTCACTAACAGCAGGTTCTCTTGTCTTCATCTGACCATTCTATACGCTTTACTCCAATCCATTTGGTCAGCTAGCAATACCTGAAATATCTCCTTCCCGACTGGTCACTATCAACAGGTTCTCTTTTCTTCATCTGACCATTGTATACTCTCTACTTCAATCGATTTGGGCAGGCGGTTGGAGGGGACTTTGTGTTGCCCTGGTGCTCTTAGAGCTAAGGGGCAATAAGAAGCTGTTGTGGCATCCTGTGATTGTCTTGTATCTTGTCATTGTTTGTTGCCAGTAAAGTCGGGGGTGGTTTCCTTCACCCTTTGGGCCTTCACACCGTTATATGAGTGAAATAACCTAAAGTACGGCGTAAAACCCCAAACAAAAAACAAACCAATCGATTTGGTCAGCTAGCAATTCCTGAAATGTATCCTTCTGGACTGGTCACTATCAACAGGTTCTCTTTTCTTCATCTGACCATGGTATAGTATACTCTCTACTCCAATCCATTTGTTGAGGTAGTCTAATATCTAGGTAGCCTGAAGCCTTGAAGTATCATATTAAAGGTCTCTATAGTAATGGCTATATCTTCATCTTGGTGGATTGGTTTTGTTCAAATAGCTCCAAAGCAACTCGTCATTCAATTGATTTTTCTTCAACAAACTAATGTTTTGTTTATTTTATTGTCCTAACCTGCTTTTCACCTTTCCATGTTCTCCTCTATACGAGAAGATGACCAGAAGTCTTCAAGTACCAATATCAAGCCTGGTATAATGATTTCCATTGTGAATGGTCATACCTTGATATGGGTCCTGAGGCATTGACCGTATGCTGGTAACAAATGACCACTGGTTTCACACTAATGACCCTCAAGGCTCGCCATTAATCTCATTTAACTCCTTAATGGTTGGGGTCTTTGATGGTCGTCCAGATACGCGTACCCTCTATGCTGGCTAAGATCCTCTCGCCTTTTCAATGTTTGTCTTTAGGACTCCTCCCCACTCCATCATTTACAGGCTAACCTCTATTAATAATCTAATAGAGCTTTCTTTCAAATTGTAAATGTTTTTCTGAGTGGCTGTAGTAGCTGTGTGGAATGGTGTAAAGCTGATTCAGATGCCAATAGTACACTTGTACAATATCACAAAATCAAAATGGGATTCTTACTTTGTCTCCTCTCCTCTGTCTTCCTATTACTCTCTCTTGTTAATTTTGCTTCTTCTATTTTGTCTTTCACGGAAGATTAGGTCCCTTGCTAATACTTATATGATTTACTGTGTGGCTCAGTTTACACTACAAGCCATCTCAATTTAATATCCATCTATTTCCTTCTGCTCATCCATTTCTAATTTTAGAAACTGTCGTCCCTTCAAATAAGTAATTTAACTCTTTTAATAGGTTCTTCATAATCTGAAGAAAACTCAGAGTTTCCGCCTTGTAATGAGCCTTTTTCCCGTTTGCTCATGAAATGGAGCATATTGGCTGACAATTACCGGTTAGAACTACGCACTTTATCATGTTCTTGTCAATTTGTGTAGGTGTAAATCCATGATGTATGGTCTAACTGGATATACCTGGTAAATGGGAGAATAGTCAAGGTCAATGTGCCCTCAAAACTATCACATATCACCACCAATGGCCAAATTTGTGCTTTTGTGTAGGACGAAATATCTACACATACTGTTCAACACCCAAATCAAATTGTCATTAAAGTTAACCGTGTGTTGCGTCATTCATGTCATTTTGATTTTCAAAAGGTATCGCTTTAGATAGTTTTTAAATATTATAACAACCTGTTCTTCTTAATAACACTTTTGAAAGATGTCCCCTTGAATATGACATCTTGATTTATTGTTGGTATAGCAATGTCCAATACCTTTGAAATATTTACAATTTGCTATTTCTGCATATAAAAAGGAGACAATATTTAAGGGAATTATCTTTACAGAATTGCAAGTGTAAATTAAATTATTTTACTTTACTTGCCTGGTTTGTGGGAAGTGTTGAGTTAATTGGATTAGAGTTGACAGAATGATGACTATTTTAGTATTCATTGGGGGATATAATAAGCCATTGTTAAGGCATGTGGTACAGAGAGCTGGATCAACACATGTTCATATTTACTCTGGGTATAGATATTTCACCATACCTAATATCATGTATTCAACTCAGTAACACTTCATATGCCCAATAATCTCATCATAGCTGTATTTATCTATGCTGGGAATCAAAGTCAAAACTAGGCTGTTCTGTAGAATAACTTATATTTATTTACCTTTATGCTGGGAATCAAAGTCAAAACTAGGCTGTTCTGTAGAATAACTTATATTTATTTACCTTTGAGAGATAATGATTAATATGAAATTGGTTATGAATAATGAGAAGTATTTTATAAATTATATATTCCAAGCACTCAAAGTTTATTTATTTTTTTTAAATTCCTAATAAGAAGCATTAATTTTCATAATTAGACAATGAACTGTTTTCAGATTAGATTTTAAATTATGGTTTTCATTTTAGGAAATTTAATTACATGTTATTTATATATTTGTAATAAATAAAAAGAGAAAAATTAGCTTGTTATTTATATAGTTATGTTATGATATATTTGTGTTATGTAAAAACTCATATTTAGAAATACGTTGCCATGATCCAAATTGAAATGAGAAATGGATAGCATATGTTAGGTATGTCTTGATGGAATTCTATATGAAGTCAGATGTATTTCAAGACATAAACTCTTTTTTTCTGATTGATTTTCATATAGAATATTTTAATAGTTCTGTTACAAAAGAAAGGACTATTTAAATAATGTAAAAAAGGTTCCATTTTGATAGCAGTAATTCATATTTTATTTAAGAGGAAAAAATTGCTTTCTCCAGAAGATGGTATTTGCTTATCCATTAATTATTCCAGAACCAACAGAAAAGTCTGGCAGCTGGATATTTGACCTTCTGAATTTTCTCTGTTGTGTTTAATTATACTGTACATGAATCAAGTCTCTGGACTGTGTTTCTGTTTACTAACTTTATGAAAATATAAATATTTATTGTTAATTTGATTGATGAGTGAAGATATTGATATAACTGTGTTTAATAAAGGTTCGTATCTGATCAAAGCTGATCAGACAGATATTGAGGTGATTCATTCATGTTGATGACAGCCAATTGACAGCTCCCTTAATATCTTTCTACTAAAATATTTTTCAATTTAGGCAATGACACTACATCAAACTGAGCCCTGAATATTGACTTCCTTGGCTTTCTCCCTCATTATGGGGAATGTCAAACCTTAACTAGAAGTTCAGTCTGTCCATCTCTGCTGTGGCTAGATCAGACTGTTTTGTGTTCGGCTATGTGTCATGGCTGATGCCATTTATAACAGAGATTTATATACTGAAAACAGTGTCTTCAGAATATGACCCCTCAATTGATTTTGATACTTGCACATTAACAATTTTACCTGTTTAAAATGCCATAATACTGACAATTAATTGTATGTTTAAATGTTTAATATTTGAAGTTGTATTACAAATTAATTTACCTTTCATTCTCGCAAGTGGTTGGTAGGAGCTTCATGTTGCCCTGTTGCTCTCAGAACCAAGGGGCAACAAGAAGCTGTTGTGGCGTTCTGTTATGTCCTGTGATTGTCTTGTATCCTGTCATTGTTTGTTGCCAGTGGCGTCGAGGGTGGTTTCTTTCACCGTTTGGGCTGGCACGCTGTCATATAAGTGAAATAACATTAATTACGGCGTAAAACCCCAATCAAACAAACAAACAATTTTTCACACCAAATGTCCCACCAAACTGTTTCCTGGCATACGGTTAGTGGTTGAAAACTAAGACGACGACATGTGAAGGGGCCTATTGACTTTACAAACTCATTAGAACATTGTATGTGTTAGTCAATTGAAGAGGGAATGATGCATTATATCTTTGGTGGGATGTACCACTTATCACTTGAGTAATGCGGATTCTGGTGGCCATTTACAGTCACAAGTCATTAGGACCATTTCTGTGTCGATCGATTTTCATTCAGACTTAGTACAGTCAATCCTGATATACAGTATGGTATTTTGTTCTATTTTTGTTTTCATTATTTAGAGGGTACTGGAACAACATTATGTCCGGGTCTGGTCAGATTTAAGGCTTTATGTAAGAAGATTTAGTGAATCAGACAGTTCCAATTTTATTTCGCAGACAAGTACACCTATGCATGTCTTCATCGTGTATGTGTTTCCCCGGTAGTCTACAGGAATAGTCCATCAGTAAAGAGCATTGACCGTCTTAAACTTATCCTTCGAGAGTCTACAAGACAGTCTCGTCTTCAAAGACCGTAGAATGGTATTACCGTTAATTCAATAAGCCAATTCACTCCCCGTGTCTTAAACACATGATTGTAGACAACTAGTTCGGCTGTTTGGTCTTAATATTCTGGATCAGTACGACAATATCACAATGGTCAAGATATACACATGCAAAGAGACTCAAAATACTAGTGTGGCCGAAAATTCTATCATTTATTTCGCAGCTAATAATAACACTTGGAATACAGCAGAGAAAAGTCATTTAAGCGATTACGATTGATTTGTTTTTTAACGCCGTGCTCAGCGATATTTCACCGACGACGGTGTACTCCAACAGTAAACATCCACACTAACACAACCATAAAAAATGTGAAGTGTTTAACTCTGCTGGAAACATAACGTTTCTCCAGTGCTAAGCAAAGACAGCATGGCTAAGTACGCAATATGCTGCTCTGGAAGATCTGTGGTACATCACGCTGTTCTTAAGCCAGAGTGTTCCGATTATGTATGGTGCAAATGCATTTTCAGTTAGGATTTTAAAAATATTTTGGGGTTTTTATTTTCTTGATAGTGAAAAGCGGTTAAACTGGAAGACTCTCCACTGTACAGCTATACTAAGAAGTAAACGCTCAAACAAAAGTTATATTTGATTCATCTTTAAATAAAAAGAAATTAAAACATTTTGGCAATAAAATCCTTACTTTTTCTCTATGATTTTAAAGATAATGCTCAAAAGATGTCAGTGGTGAATTTGTTGTGACCAAATGCTGCAATACATATTTTGTCTTTCCAAGATTTTACGGATAAAATACCGCTATACAGTGACAATTTTAGAACTAAACTGAGGATTACATGTATATTGATCAGTCAAATCTCATCAATCCAGTCTGACTACTATAATTTTTATTCCATTGTGGAGAAAAAAAATATGTGAGAAACTGTACCATTTATCAGGTGAGTACTTCTGTTCTTTCCATACAATCTGGCCGCATTTTGCAATACTCCGATTTTATATCGCAGCTACATACATACCTATTAATTTTCGAGTAACTGAAGACTCATTTTAAACCCCTTATCAAATCTCCTTATAAAATCATTTATAAAGTTTACAAGAAATCAAAGAAACAAACAAAAGGTTTTGTATAAAAATGATTTTCCATCAAGTGGGCTCAATTTAAAGTCATATGTGTCTCTCTTGAAATTTGATCGATGCATAATTCAGCCATTCTTCCGGAAACTTTAAATTGATAACATTTGATAACGTCATTTCTGGCTTAACATTTTGTATAGGCCTACTATAAAAAAAATCGATTGCTCTCTAGACCACTACGCTAGAGAAACTTAATGGTGTTAAACGTCAAAAAATGGGACTTAGTCACGTGTCTACTTTAGAAATAATACAGCCTGAAATATTGCACACATATCCCTGGCTGTAGCAAAACGAAACGAGAAAAATCTCTATTGAGCCTTTTGATGACATATATTCCATTTACAATTATAAATCAGCCAACAGGGATCAAATGTATGTTATATTCTTAGGTACAAAAGTGTATAAGGGGCAATATGTTAGTCTATATACCTAAACGTTGTACATGTATTTCACGATCGTCAATGATAACTGTCAGATGATTTAACTTTCTCAGGAATGTGAAGACAAAGCTAGAGCGCAAAAACTTTGTAATGGGCGTTTATGGACAATGCACAAAATTGCAATACCAGACTACGTGCGTTCATCAATCGTATTTTGGGATATAAAACACTGAACCATACACGTGAATCGCTTTTCTACAGGCCAAGGGGCTTTTTCCTTTATGTTGAACTCGAACAGTTTATCGAGAGAGCATAGACAAGCCAGTAATTGGCATTCTCATACCGGAAGAACATTAAACACTGCAGGACTTCACTTTATTAAGTCATGTTAATCTTCACTGTCTAGGGATTGTATTGGGGCTGAGTTCTCTGCAATGACATAGCTCGATGATGAAGATCAGCCATTAAATTTAAAGGGCAGACGAGCCATTTGCATGTGCAGTTGTACTGATCATAATATACAATACAAAACTAAAATCCTTAAATCATTAACGTAAGCCGTTAATTAGGTTTTCTCTCAAAGAAAGTGGCACAGACTGTGTCCCAAGACAGAGCGATATAGCAGAACTAATTAAGCATATAAGCCCTGTGTTTTTAATAACAGAAAAAGCATAAACTTTGTCCCTGAATTTCAAACTGATAACATTTAGCATGTAATATAAGCCTACTTCCAAGCAGTGACATTTATTTGTTTGTTATATGTATTTAAATAAGACGACAGGAAACTAAAGTGCTACGATAAATAGTGAATCATCCACACTGTTTTACCGCAGACATCGGTCTTTAGCCGGCAGCCACTTATTTCTCATCTTTGCAAGGCATGGTAAAAAAGAAGATCGTTGACCTCTCTTCCTTTCCTACCTGTCCGTAAACAAGCTAAAAACCTGAGTCGACTGTTGCTCCGTTTCATATTTAGTGGGAGCGGCGCACCTTAATCCCGGCTAATCAGACAGGAAATTTCAATTTGTCCACCAAATATGGTGTGACATGCTATCACACAAAGTGGGCATATAGCCAAAACTGAGCAAGCGGCATACTACAAACGAACTTGAAACGAATCGTCATCGCTTCGTCTGGGCTAACACATAATTGCTTACACGACAACTGATCGGTGACAGAGTATTGTGAATTTTGGCGGGAAATTTTGTAAACGGTTTTATTTTATTGAACTTTTTATTCACTTTTCTGGCTACCAGTGATAATTAGCACGGTGTTGGGGCAACGGTGACACGGGAAAAGTATTGTCTTAGATCGTTTTTCCCTTGTAGTGGGAAGATGCTTATCTATATGCCTCTGTTTTGTACCGTTCTTTTCTCTCGTTTTCTCGATCAAATATGCAATGTACAAAAAGATTTTAATAAACCTATGAATATTTGTAGAAAAAGCACGAATCGATATACTTGGATATAGTTGTTTGATGAATGTTCAACTATAAAAGCAGTTGCATATAGGCATATTTAAATAATGGAGTACGTGTCCAATGTTTCTTATTGGTGCCATATTACGAGAAAAGAAAAACATCTGGTTGTGGAATAAAATCATGTTACTTGACGTGCAATGACATTTATTTATATATGAGAAATATGGTCCAAGGATCTAATAAAGAAACGGGGATAATGACGAAATGAATAGCCTCCAACCCACAGTGTATATCTACATCATCTTGTGAATAAGTTAACCATCGTAAATAAATTCCTAACAACATTTCGATACATTTCTGCCACTAAGTCGAGACGAAGAGACTAAAAGACGGTCACCTCAAAATATTGTATCAGAAGTATATTAACCAGAAGTACGTTACATTGTCACGTTAACTTGCGACCCGCCACGAGGGTCTGGTAACACAAAATTCAACATTTAGTTCATAGTCATGGCCGCCACCGGGTAGGGCTATCGTTAAGCTGGTTTGTTGGTAAGCTCTTTTTTTAAAATGTCAAATTTTAAATCCAATGCAAAACGTATGTGTTTAAATACAAATTAATTAATTTTACATTTATTTGTTGAGTGTGAAACATAATTTGGACATTGCGTAAAACGCATGGTGTAAACTGGGGGAGGTAGTAAACAACGTCGGCATGGGTTAAACACTGAACGATATAGCTCTTTCCGGTGCCCGCCATTTCATTTGAAAACAATGTGTTTGGTACCGTTACCAGACCCTCGTGGCGTGTCACAAGTTAACGCGAGAAGGTACTTGTTAACTGACTCGCAGATAAGCTTACTGGATGAATAAGTCTGCTGAAATAAATATGTTCTATATTAAAAAGACACGGAAGGAACAATTTCCCAACAGACTTGTCCTTTGTTAATGTTCTTAGCATTCAACAGCTGCATTGCTCCAACATGGTCTTCGTCTAATGTCCATCTAGTTAAAGGAAGTATTTCAAAACTTAATGAGCTTACTAATATTATCAGTTAACTAGGGAAACAAAAATTATTTTCAATTATATTTCAAATCAAATATAGGCTTACTGTTGAATAAAGAGCGAAATAGGAATACAGAAGATGTTTCCCACAAACCCATAACGTGCTCTGTGAAGAATCATTATAATACCGAAACTAACAAAAGAGATCTTTTAATAATCACAATGGAATAAAATACGGGTTTGATATTTACGTAACACAATATGTACATAGAAGTTAAAACCTTTACATTTGTTTACTCAATCGCCATAATACACTTGATTTTTGTCTGCGTAATTTCCCCGGACAATCCTGATATCATTTGTTATCCCTGAAGATCATTGACTCACTGGGAATTGACTTTAGTCAGTTGGTTAACCTCTCAAATTGAGTTATAGTAGAGTGTTGGTTTGAGAGTTCCCTAGACTGTATAACTCCAGGGTGTATATCAAACAAGAGATAGCTCCATTCATTACACTAATCAGTTATATATCGCGTCTTTGGACCATACCATCAAAGATCTAAGGAAATGGCCCCTGCAGTTTGGAGATTAAAGCTGTAGCGTCAGTTTCAAGTCTTTTTCTTTTCACTAAAGTATTTTATTGAGAACATCCCCGGGATTAGTGACAGATGGTCATTCTCCTATTGATATTTAATATATATATATATATATATTTTTTTATATTTGATGAACGGAGGGTGACTGTACGAAAGCTTGAGAAAAGCTGCGCTTGTGACCTACATCAACCTAGTACAAACGACAACTGGCCATAAAACCAACGGTTCTCAGAAAACCTGGAATTGAGTCATAAATTAAGCGTGTTAATTAACGAGTATGGGTTCAAATCGAAGTTGATATCCATAGTGACTTACTGTTGGTCTATATTTATTTGCCAGCTGAACAGTTTTTATTTACACAGTGTTTAAACCACAAACAAAATAGCGTCCGTTGGGGGGCAAACGTTTTGTCATGCTTTCTCACTGTCACTCTCCGTCCATCAAATATCTAACTTTATTAAATGTCAGTAGGACAAGGATCATCTGTCACTACCCCCGGATAAAACAGCTTTAAATGGTGGATAATTTTATGTGGATAAAATGGATGTGGATCAATTTGAGTACATTATTAGTCTGTCTAGTTCTGGTACTTAAACTCATTTAAATACATCAACTGACCGTGAAAAGAGGAAGTATTAATGAATAAACAGGCACTTAGAGTAAATTGAATGGTTTGCCAAATAACTGTCAGATTTATTTGTCATCGTCCATCAGTTTATTTCTTCTTGTAGGTTATTCACCCTTCATTACAATTATCACAACTATCAGATGTCACAAATGCGAATGGAAATGCAGTCGTAGCTTAAACCACTTGCAATATTTGGATCAGTGGCTTGAGCGGTTGATTTCCAGAGAGCAACAGAATTTTTTTTTTCTTGTTTTTCTATTTATGATCTTAAATGTTTTAACAATAGTTTATCTATTTATATGTAGAAAATTAGAGAAACCTATCCCGGCAAAATCACCATGTCCAAATTAAATATTACTTAAAAGTTTTTTATTCTCTTTTCAGGTACATCGCCATCATTGAACCCATCAAGACTCACATATTCTGTAGTCGTAAACGGTTGTGGTTTGTGCTGTGTATGGTGTGGCCTGTAGCCCTAGTCGCCGGTCTTCCAACACTACTGTTTAATGAAGTGCAACACGGAGGACATGGCGTCAGCTTCTGTATGATTCGATTTCCCGGAGATCACCAATTCAACTTTCTCATATTTAAATATAGTGAATTCGTTCTGTTTTACCTCGTACCAATGTGTGTACAGGTGATTTTGTATATAATTATAACCAGGCGATTATTTCTGGGATCAGAGAAATTACATCGGCGGCTAACAGTCAGAGACACGGAAGGGTATGAGCAGCAGCGGGCACCGGACGCCATTAGGGCCAGACAAGGTGTAGTGAAAATGTTAATAGCTAGTGTAGTTATTTATTTCATCAGTTACTCTCCACAACACGCAATGCTTTTCTACGACAGTTTTTCTCCTCAGCACTTCCATAAGACTTGGTCGTTTCTCGTCACGGTTATGATTATCGCCTACGTGAACTCGGCTGTCAATCCTATTCTATATGGGATATTTAGCCAGAACTTCAGACGTCGATTCCAGAAGATCTTGTTACCATGTTGTGGGATTGGAGGAGGGACGAGACGCCGCCAGTCTACAATGAGTCAATCTAGTTCTCGAGTCTGGAGACTAACCAGTGTGAGGACAGCTCAATCAGAATTGTAACAGCAATCTTACAGTCGATACAAATTACAAAACAGCCTAATAACTGGAACTAGTTTATACATGAAATGATGTTTGTCAGTATTGTTTTGGCTGATATGTATTTTAGATTCAGCTGTACAAAGTCATGTGGAACACAAAATGGAGTTCCGTGATTATTTTACAAGTCTAGAAATATTTTCCCAGAATTGATTATCGCCCAATTTGCGAAATTTAACCTTTTTAATTTAGTTACAGATGCCCGTTTATTTTAGCCACTGTTATTCACCTGTGTTAAAAGCATATACCTGATATTTCTCGTACAGAAGCGGATGCCAGCAATTAAATCGAATTTGATGTCTTGATTCCTCGCATGACCAATCTTAACTTTCAGAAGCAAATGACTTCTAGAATGTATAATTTAAAGCCGAAAAATAATATTTGTTTGCAAAGAAAAAAAGGTTTCAGGAATTAAAAAGAATGTATATTTTACAGCACACCATTTGCCGTTTCGTTTATGGAAAAAAACATTCACAAAACGTCGAAGCAACAAAATCCCAACAACAGCTTCCATATAACATTTTCGCTACTGTTCCCACACAGACCAGTTTTATCAACATCTTGGCAGGGTTCATCATTTGTGGATGACTTTGTTCGTCTATTGTTTGTCTTCAAGAGTTTGCTTAAAATAAAACAATCAGCCTTTCTAGTGTGTTATTGTTACTTGAAACAAATTTATGAAATCATGCAAACCATAACACAATGCAAATTAGTCTTCAGTGCTGGTTAATGTTGAATCAAAATATTACTGACGTTGCTAATACGTTTAAATAAAATCAACGACGTATCTGTCATTTCATTTTTCGAAATCCAGATGGGAATTGAAGATTAGTTTGTTCCTACTGGGATGATTTCCTCATATCATTGCATGTATTAGTTGAGATAATGGTGGATCGATGGCTGGCAGAAGTTATCTTACTAACCTATGTTTGTAAATGGCCACCAGAATCTGTTATACGTAAATGATCGGTGGCACATCACAGATATAATACATCATGCCCTCTCAAAGTGACAAATACAACTAGGATGTTCATCACAGTGGAATAATTGGTTTGTGGGATCAATATAATTGTCAAGTGTTTCTTTTGAAATGCCAAATTATTGGGCTTGTGTGAATCAGAACTACGTAAATTGGCTACCTGTTAACCCACCTAAGTTATTCCGGGTCTAGCGGATAGACTTATATATTGATCCCGGAATGAAGAGGAGCAATGTGAACAGTATGATGTTATTAGAGGTTATCCAACGAGAACCTGTTTGATACGATTAATATCACTCTCGTCTGTTAATTTTCAAAATCAATGTGTGATACATCGAATATCACTCTCGTCTGTTAATTTTAAAAATCACCAGCCTCCTGCGAACTCGGGTGATCATTTACCCTCGCAAAAAGATCATATATGTGCTGTGATCGATTTTCTTTAAGCTCTCGTACAACCATTGATGAGATGCGGTGTGCACTTGTGTTGCATTCCAGCCGACATTTAAATAGAACTGGAAAGCTGGGAAAGTAGCGGAATCAATTAAACCTTAACTCACATATTTGTTAATTGATTCTTTATTCCGGAAAGGGTATGTTGATGTACAAGTCTAATCTAAGCTGAAGTTAGTAGGCAAGTTTAAACATTTGTACCATTGAAGTGAACAGTCTTCATCATGATTAGGTAACACATTATAGAGAATCCCTTAAGAGATTCCCGCCTGGCAGAGCCAATCCAATCTCTACAGGGAGCCTGTCATATGTATGGTTGTCCCTGCCTTAGGTGATTTAGGTGATTAAATATGCACTCTTAACCTTTCAACACTAAGACATTCTTATCGTTGAAGATCATCGGCTGTTATCGCCGATCACGTTCTTAGCCATTTAACCTTTGTTACAAAAGCATTAAACAGAACTGTCCTTACTGATATAGCTCCAGACCAAACAAAACTTACAAGCAATAGTAGCTCCCATGAAATATAATTTATAGTACGAGTGTGAAGATTATTTCCAATGGAACAGTCTTTAACATGACACTTAGTATTTTTCCTAGAAAGCAATGTCACTGTCATTGGATCTCTGTGGATTTTTTCCCTGAAACTTAAACTTACAATGTAGACGTTTGCAGGGCATTCCCCATGTGTTTCATATCAACCTATACAAGATAACTACAGCAATAGTGTTAAGCAGACAAATTAATTGAGCTCTTGTTCCAGATACGAATAAAAATATAATTTGGCACAAAAGGTCCTATTCTCTAGAGTCAGTAAATCTGCGAAATTGTGGCAAATTTTTAAATGAAATAGGTTTTTATTACTGCTTTCAGAATGTTCTGGATATTGTATAAAACAATAAACTAGACGAGGGCACAGTTATTGATATCATCTACAACCGTTTTACTTTGTTAATAATCGTCTGTATGCCAGCACGAAAGTTCTAAAACTATTTCCGACGCTGTGTCGTGGCCTTATAAATTTGATGTATGGTATCATGTCAAAATTGTCGTGTTGAGTGTATCAACAAAACATTCATGGGTTTGTAAGAAGCCTGTTCAAAACGTAAAAGTAGAACGTTTTAGGTCAGAGTTGTATCTCTACATATCGAGGCAAAATGGTTGCTCTGCTAGAATTACCTACTTGTAAAGGCACTTGAAATTATTTCCGGGTACCACGAATGACCAAGCAAAACGCGATATCGGTTTAGTTGTATACGGTGTCGTAAGCCTGGTTTAGAGCCCAGACATCCACGAACCGTTAAATGTATATATCTATATATCCTACATTGCCAAGGCTTTCGTAGACTTCTCCTCTTTAAATCAATGGAAGCTGGTGTTAAAATGGTAGTATTGTTGAGTAACAGTAATAAATGCATCATCGTACACAATAATTGATTAATTATGTCTCCTCCGAGAGGGTGGGGGATATTTTGTTTTGTGCACGGTTGTTTGTCTGTCCGTCACAGAAATCTTTTCCGGGTTATAACTTTGAAACGTTTGGTCGGAATGAATTCAACGGCGAGTCGTGATCTTGATTCACAGTTGTGTGGAGGTTAAAGATCAAGATTGAGTGAGCAACACATTTCATAAAATTTTGTCTAGGCCATAATTTTCCAACCATTGGTTGGAATGAATTTAAACTAAATTGAGTTGTTGCCCATGACCCAATGTTGTGCCATGATGGTCTGTCTGTCACAAAAATCTAGTCCGGGCTATAACTCTTTGTCGGTATAAATTCAAACTTTAGTATGTGGTTTTGACTTGTTTTTATTTCCAAATTAAAATTAACAAGGCTGTGTTTGTGAGAATAGCAGTATTGTGCATAACAGATTGCTGATTTAAAGTTGAATTCGTATTGAAATTATTTGAAAAAACGCTTATAACATAATTGTACAAGTCGCAGACTATAGCTTAATAAACACTTTAAATGTAGTATTTAGAATCGCTGCAATTATATCAAGACGATATCTCATTTGAATATTATATTCTGTTATACATTTTTAAAAATGTGCCTTTGTAAAAAGAAAATAGTCGATGTACAATTAAATGTCATTCAATGAACAGTCATAGAATACAATAATACATTATCTTTAATTGGATTGGAACAGTTGGTTTAATTATGTACGATTTCGGGTAATGGATAATTAATGTATACTGATTTAAACACTAGACCTCACTAAACACTAAACCAAATGTTTGCCTGGATACAATGAGGATTTAATTATTAATAATGGAAGGCTCGTTTACTATTTGACAACATTTCGGTTTGGTCGCTATTTACGCAAACCTTTACATTTGCCAGATATCACTCCGATCAAGCCAATCTCTAATGGCACAATTATCCCGGGTTCTATGTCCAAGCAAATTGCAGATTTGAGTTGTACAGTGAAAAGAGGTCTGTAAACTATATTAACTAATAGACTGTAACAGTTTAACTATTTATTTTCGATGACATCAAATCTATAGATTTTTTTCTACACATGAATATAAATAAAAGTTAATTATTGAGAGAATAATTCCGTAAGATTCTTTACTTAGACTTGACTTATTTAGTGAAATCCAATTTCGAACAATTGTTCGTTTGTGATGATACTATTAAAATGGCGTCCAATTTGAGTCTTATTTGACAGTGGCTAAATTTCTGACATGGTTCCATTCCCTTGTTAATTGTAGTGATGCTGACAGAAGATGCTCCCTCAGATTTCTCGTCTTGACAAATCAATGGATACTACTGATTGACGACTTTATACTGAAATACGTCACAAACGGATTATTTTAATTTTGAGACCTTGTTTAGGCTAGGTTAAACTGTATACAATTACTTTATCAAGTTAAATAAGTAAATACACATTTCTGTTGACTGATAAATACAATAAAGTCGGCATAATGTCTTAATAATACTGGGTATATACTGTATGAAGAAAGAAACACATCTCGTTTGTTGATAATAACGATCATCGGTTAAAGTTATTAAAATACTATATTTTTTTCAAATCATTTTACTATGCAGTTCAACCTTTGTCTGGCGGTCAAAGCATAATAGTGTGAAAATATGGCTGCTGCAAAAATTAGACGCATTAGTTACATTTCCTGTTTAACCTGTATAAATGAACGTAACTCACCAGATGGAGTTTGATACGAATACAATCGTCTACTATCGTCTCAAGATAATTGGGTTTAAAATGTTACACCGTCATATCCTAAACAGCCAAAATTAATGTTTTAACAAAATATATACCGTTTTCACTCTCGGTCGTGTAACCGTCTACTGTATATCACAGCTTTGAAATTATTGGCTTATAAGCCAAATAAACGAATTCCGTACAGCTGATTAGAATGTTGGCCGAATGCGACGAACTGCTTAATTATACGATTTTTCATAGTTTTAATGCATTACAAACATTGAGGTAGATTTAGGCATTTTATCTCAATGTCATTCAATACACTATAGATACCTGTTCAAATCGTAGAGAAGATTTTGACTGTATATCACGCTATTTTTATAAATATACTCTGTCAAAAAAGAAACGCATAGGCGAAATATTAATAGAATTATCTCTTTAATACAAAGCGGGATAAT
>JAUELC010267166.1:0-10064 GCA_031471745.1 Cryptochiton stelleri | reverse complement strand
ACTGAATTCAAAGATCCACTGTAGTTAATATTGAACACTGATGTCTCGTCAAAATCGGTTGAGAAATGAAGGCTCCACAGTAATGACAATAAAATCTAACGGATGGGCAGACACAGGCCATACCATAATACGACCTGTTCCGGGTGTTTAATACGAAGGATTGTCGTGCTTTATCATTGTATGGAGATTCATCAAAGTTGGTTGAGAAATGAAGGCTCCATAGTGATAACAAGAAAGTGTTTACAAAATATCTATTTATAGTAAGTGACCTTGACCTTTGACCTAGGCGACTTATACTTAAACAACTTCGAGGGATTGTTGTGCTTTATCATTATATGAAGTCTTGTCAAAGTCGGTTGAGAAATGAAGGCTCCACAGTGATAACAAAAAAATGTTTACAAAATATCTATTTATAGTGACAGTGACCTTGACCATTGACCTGGGGGATTTAAATTTGAACTTAATCGAGGGATTGTTTTGTCTCGACAAAATCAGTTGAAAAATGAAGGCTCTACAGTGATAACAAGACTTTTTTTACAAAATATCTATTTATAGTAACAGTGACCTTGACCTTTGACCTATGAAATGTGAACGTTTTTGATAGATTTTCGTGCTTTGTCATTGTACAAAGGCTTGTCAAAATCGGCCGACAAAAAATGCAGGACCTACAGTGACCTTGACCTAGGCAACTGAAACGTGAACATATACGAGGGATTGTTGTCCTTTATCATTGTATGAAGTTCTTGTCAAAGTCGGTTGAGAAATGAAGGCTCCACAGTGAGTGACCTTGACCTTTGACCTAGGCAATTGAAGCTTGAACATGTTTGAGGGATTGTCGTGCTTTATCTTTGTAAGAAGTCTCATCAAATTTGGTAGGGAAATAAAGGCTCCACAGTGATGGCAAGAAAATATTTACAAAATATCTATTTATAGTAACAGTGACCTTGACCATTGAACTAAGCAATTGAAACTTGAACTTGTTCAAGGGATTGTCGTACTTTATCATTGTATGAAGTCTCGTCAAAAACGGTTTTGAAGAATGAAGGTTCCACAGTAATAACAAGAAAATTATAACAAAATATTTTTTATAGTAACAGTTCCCTTGACCTTTGAACTAGGCGACTGAAACTTGAACTTGTTTGAGGGATTGTCATGCTTTATCATTGTATGAAGTTGTCAAAATGGGTTGAGAAATGAAGGCTCCACAGTGATGACAAGAATTTTTTTACAAAATATATATTGATAGTAACAGTGACCTTGAACTTTGAACTAGGTGACTAAACCTTGAACTTGTTCGAGGGATTATTGTGCTTTATCATTGTAAGAAGACTCGTCAAAATCGGTTGAGAAATGAAGGCTCCACAGTGATGACAAGAAAAGATAACGGACAGACAGACAGGCGGACACAGGCCATACCATAATACGTCCCATTCCAGGCTCATAATGATCAGCTTATCAAACAAATCAACAATGATCAGCTTATTTAACAAATCAACAATGATTATGCACTCAAACAATTCAACAATGATAATCAAGTCAAACATATCAACAATGATTATCAAGTCAAACAAATCAACAATAATTATCAAGTCAAAGAAATCAACAATGATAATCAAGTCAAAGAAATCAATGATGATCAGCTAGTCAAACAAATCAACAATGATTATGAAGTCAAACAAATCAACAATGATCAGCTTGTCAAACAAATCAACAATGATAAACTTGTCAAACAAATCAACAATGATCAGCTAGTCAAACAAATCAACAATGATCAGCTAGTCAAACAAATCAACAATGATCGGCTTGTCAAACAAATCAACAATGATCAGCTTGTCAAACAAATCAACAATGATCAACTTGTCAAATGAATCAAAAATGATCAGCTAGTCAAACAAATCAACAATTATCAGCTAGTCAAACAAATCAACAATGATCAGCTAGTCAAACAAATCAACAATGATCAGCTTGTCAAACAAATCAACAATGATCAGCTTATCAAATCAATCAAAAATGATCAGCTTATCAAACAATTCAACAATGATCAGCTAGTCAAACAAATCACCAATGATCAGTTTGTCAAACAAATCAACAATGATCAGCTTGTCAAATCAATCAAAAATGATCAGCTTATCAAACAATTCAACAATGATCAACTTGTCCAACAAATCAACAATGATCAACTTGTCCAACAAATCAACAATGATCAGCTAGTCAAACAAATAAACAATGATCAGCTAGTCAAACAAATCAACAATGATCAGCTTATCAAACAATTCAACAATGATCAACTTGTCAAACAAATCAACAATGATCAGCTTGTCAAATCAATAAAAAATGATCAGCTTATCAAACAATTCAACAATGATCAGCTAGTCAAACAAATCACCAATGATCAGCTTGTCAAACAAATCAACAATGATCAGCTAGTCAAACAGATCAACAATGAAGAGCTAGTCCAACAAATCAACAATGATCAGCAAGTCAAACAAATCAACAATGATCAACTAGTCAAACAAATCAGCAATGATCAGCTTGTCAAACAAATCAACAATGATCAGCTTGTCCAACAAATCAACAATGATCAGCTTGTCAAACAAATCAGCAATGATCAGCTTCTCAAACAAATCAACAATGATCAGCTTGTCCAACAAATCAACAATTATCAACTAGTCAAACAAATCAGCAATGATCAGCTTGTCAAACAAATCAACAATGATCAGCTTGTCAAACAAATCAACAATGATCAGCTAGTCAAACAATTCAACAATGATCAACTAGTCAAACAAATCAACAATGATCAGCTAGTCAAACAAATCAACAATGATCAGCTAGTCAAATTAATCAACAATGATCAGCTTGTCAAACAAATCAACAATGATCAGCTAGTCAAACAAATCAGCAATGATCAGCTAGTCAAACAAATCAACAATGATCAGCTTGTCAAACAAATCAACAATGATCAGCTTGTCAAACAAATCAACAATGATCAACTAGTCAAGCAAATTATTTCAGTTTGTTTGATTGGTGATTTACGCCATGCTCAGGGGTATTTCCCTTATATGACGGCGGTGTACTCCAGCATTAAACAGTAACACATTCACAACCAAAATATAAAGTGTTATGTTGTGTTGGAAAGTTAATGTTCCTCCAATGCTGAGACAGCAGGAATGTAAGCTTGAAACATAATGCCCTCTAATAGCTAGAGGGCAAAGATTTCAGTTAAAAGATGCTTGTTCAATAATGGCATAGAGCAAAATGACTTGCAATTGACAAATACTAGTATGTAGTTATTTTGTTAATGATTTGCACCCAAAACAAAATGTGATAGGCAGACATAAACACATAATTGACCTGTCTTTAACAAGATCTAATGTTGAACATTTCTATTCTAAACAATGACAGCTAGCTAATTAACCATAACACAAACTGACCAGAAGTAATAAGATTATTTAATTAACTTGCATTTGGCTCCTGTCAGTCCCAGTTCCGAAACATGTCAAACAAAGTGTGATTTTAGGAGAATGCAAAGGTAAACATAGAGGTGTTGTAAATGGTAATGGGATATTGATTACCTGTAAAAGGTCAATGAAAACAAGCTTTAATCTAATAAATTAGAAAGACGCAGAACATATTAATCAAACAAAGTGAAAACAAATGCAGGTTAATTAAGCTTTTAAAGGAAGACACAATTTAAATGGTACTACAATGGTACTACATTTGCTTGACAACGGATCGGCTGTACCCTGCCATATCAAACTGGAAAGAAAGCAAAGAGATAATATATCTACACAGTATTTTCATTAGTTTGTATAACTCTTTTGGTTAGAACAAGTGTTTTATGGTTAAGACCATTTTGCAGGGTCACACCGTGTGGGATCAAACCCATGACCCTCAGAATCGCGCACCAAATCGCAAGCATTAAATTCCAACCACATAGTTTGTTTGACTGGATTGATTGGGGTTTTGTGCCATAATCAAGGTTATTTCACTCTTATGACGGCGCACCGGCACAATGAGTAAAGGAAATTATCCCCACGTTGGCAACAAACAATGACAAGATGATCACAGGACAAAACAGGACACCACAACAGATTGACGTTGTGTTGCCCCTTAGCTCTGAGAGCTCTGAAAGCTCCCTCCAACCGCCTGTCCAACCACCAGCCACATAGGCCACTTAACCGACCGTCCTTGTAGTAAATAGGATGTTAGTTAGTGGGGGTGTTAGTAGACATAAAACTTTGTCTGA
Organism: Cryptochiton stelleri; assembly: GCA_031471745.1. NCBI lineage: Eukaryota > Metazoa > Mollusca > Polyplacophora > Chitonida > Mopaliidae > Cryptochiton > Cryptochiton stelleri. The sequence goes on along the minus strand of JAUELC010267166.1, from coordinate 5,818 downwards.
CATTCTTCACTCATTGTGGCCCTATGAACAATCCTCTGAAAATCACTGTTAACTTTCACACACTTATCCTGAGGTTGAACGATGCTTACTCTTGTTACAATTGTAATGCTATTCTGACAGTTACATGTACCATATCAAAGGATAGGCAAGCTATATATTGTAAGGTAGAGTGACTTAAGTTGATACATAATATCTGGTAAACCAGCCTCTCTATGTCCTTTCAATATTCAGTACTGATCAGAGTAATGATACTGTACGTCGCCATTGAAATTGGGGATTGTTCAAAGGAATTACCAATTCACCATAAGAATAGGTATTTGTTTTAACTAAACAAGAAGTTTTGTATAGATGCAATGTTGATACAACTATATGCATCTTGTAAGCAGGTTTTTTTTTTGATTTTTTTGTATATGATTGACAATTGTCAGGATGATATTTTGAACAAGAGGTCATCAATGTAAATTGTTTGTATTTTTTACAAAATTATTCAGCTATACAAATATATTAGTACACTAAAGCATTAAAAGAAGACCACATTGCACAATAATGCTGGGATAACCTGGGTAAGTTGCACCACAAACACCCCACTTAAAAAAGTTTTCAACACCCCAGGTGTAAACATCATATGAAACTGACACAGAATATTTACTGTAAATCTTCTGAGGTTTCAGATAGATTGGAAGGTTTTACCGCAGGATGCAATCTGAGCACAAAGAGGTTAATTGGACAAAAACTGAGACTGTCCGAATTATAGGGTTTGCTATGTCAGAACTCTGATGGTACATACACTGGTGTGTGATTAATATTAATTGTTGTTGATAACTCTCCTGAACCGTGTGCTCCTCATAAACTGGACCAGAATAAGAGGAGGGTGGGTATGTCCCCCTCCCTATTTTCTGCAGAGCAATGCTTTTTTAAATATTATTAGCAACTCCTTGGAAATGACCTTCAGAATGCCCTCTCCATCTATATATGAGATTGATCTTTGATTTTGTTTTGACAATATTTTAGTCAGGTGACCTACATGTTTATTTGAGTCACACATTTAACAAACAAACAAGAAAGTACGTAACATAACCTGGACATGTACATCTGTTTATTTCATGTAAAAAAGAACTTACATATGTTTTTAAATGTATATGCATGTTTATGAAAAACAAATAAAATGTACATGGTTTCTTTACTCCTTTGCACCTGTACCACTACCAACCCGTGCTGTATCCCCTCAAAAAGAGTAAAATCTTTAAATGATAAATCAGATAGATAGGATACTGAGTGCAGCAGCCCCTCAAATAGTGTAAATCTCTAAATGATAAATCAGATAGATAGGGTAGGCTACAGACTGCAGCATTCCCTCAAAATGGGGTAAAATCTCTAAATGATAAATCAGATAGATAGGATATACATGTAGAGTGCAACATCTCCTCAAAAGGGGTCAAATCTCTAAATGATAAATCAGATAGTTTGGATACATAGTGCAACATCTCCTCAAAAGGGGTACACTCTCTAAATGATAAATCAGATAGATAGGATACACAGTGCAACATATCCTCAAAAAGGGGTAAAATCTCTAAATGATAAATTAGATAGTTGGGATACAGAGTGCAAAAACTCCTCAAAAGGAGTTAAATTTCTGAATGATAAATCAGATAGATAGGATACAGAGTGCAGCATCCACCCACAAATTAGGGGTAACATCTCTAAATGATAAATCAGAAAGATAGGATACAGAGTGCAGCATCCTGTCATAGTTGACCTTGGAAATCAATAGGATTCCTGCCATAGTCATAAATAACATGTGTATCAAGTTTGATGATCGCCTGATCAATGGTTCAGTCTATATCTTGTTCGCAAGATTTTTTAATTTTGTTTATCGTGGTGAACTTAACCCTGCATCACTCAAAATCCAATCTGTGTCTCATAAGCAAGTACATAGGGATGGAATCACAGAATCTGAATGCTACATTTACAATATTCCTCTCTGGAGATGCAGGGGATAATAAATGACTTAAGAAAACATAGTCAGTTTTCTGGTATATAATCAGGTTTTGAAATGTAGTCAGGTTTCTGGAGTATAGTCCAATTTCTGAAATATAGTCAGGTTTCTTGTGTATAGCCTTAGTTTTTTAAAATATAGTCAGGTTTCTGGTATACATGCATAGTTAGGTTTCTGGTATATTGTCAGGTTTTGAAATTTAGTCAGGTTTGTGGTATATAGTCAGGTTTCTGAAATATAGTCAGGTATCTGAGATATAGTCTTAGTTTTTTTACATATATAGTCAGGTTTCTGGTACATTGTATATATTAAGGTTTCTGGAAAATACATGGAGTAACGTTTCTAGTATATAGCCAGATTTTTTAAACATAATCAGATTTCTATAACATACTGTAGTCAGTTTCAGCAATATATAAAGTTTCTTGAATATAGTCAAGTTTCTGTATTTATATAGTCAAGTCATATAAATATTTATTTATATATATTTTTATATAAATGAAGAAAGAAAAATCTGCTTGCCTCCACTATAAATATATATTTCTAAAGATAATCACACTGGCGCAAGGATGACGTTGAATAAAAACATTTATAATTCATCTCTATTATTGTTACTATCTATGAATAGCTGTGTTGTATAATTGAACTGTTTTATCATATACGTGATGAGGGCCTCTGGGGAGACCAGTTTGTCTAAACTGACAGAGATAATGTTGTATATAGGCATTTACCCTTGTAAAATAAAGTAACATATATATATATCTCATGTTCTAGATATAAAACTCTCAGATATAGAGTGTATATTACAAAACACTGGAATTAACTCAAAAGTCTATCAACTTAGGATAATAAGAATTATATATCCAGGTGTCTGGTAGGCCTTTTTTAATAATTCCAATTTCCTATATCAATAACCCATACTCTACACAAATCACCAAATCACATCAGATGTCACACCTATGAGTATTTCCTCATCAATAATAATCACATCAGATATCACACCTATGAGTATGTCATCAACAAATCACATCAGATATCACACCTATGAGTATGTCATCAACAAATCACATCAGATATCAAACCTATGAGTATGTCCTCATCAATAATAAAACGTGAAAGTATGTGAAAGAAAGCAAAACACTTTTCTCAAATACTCACACTAAAATTTGATGTACAAATTACAAATAATAAATCAACATGTACAATGTATGTGAAAGAAACAAAAATGTTTACTACAAAAAATGTATGATAATAATACAATAAATGTATGATAATAATACAAAAAATGTATGATAATAATACAATAAATGTATGATAATAATACAATAACTGTATGATAATAATACAAAAAATGTATGATAATAATAAAATAAATGTATGATAATAATACAATAAATGTATGATAAGGCAATTGTCCAGATAAAGACAAGAATTTACCTTGACAATTGTCATGATGTAAAAACTAGCATCAATTGACAGAAAATGATAGCACATGTAGCTGACAATTATGGGTGAATAGATTAGAGCAACAAACAAGTTACGTACAGCACTATTGCTAAATAAGTAGTTATTTGGATGAGACAGCTGAACATAACAAGAACACATTCTATGTCAATCAAATCATACCAGCTCTGCTTAGCACCAATCAATCAAGGCCTATAATCGAGTTATGGAAATAGCTGTATTTGATTGGCTGGTATTGTTCACAGAGGCTGAGCTGGCACTCAGTGGGAAGTGGCCTGTGTCTTTAAGTGTACAGAGTGTGGTTGATGGATTCTATTAGATGTATGACTCTGGACAGGTGGGGATATTACACAGAGAAACATGACAGGAGCATGTGAGGACTAGCAACTATCATACTATATATCCACTCATACAGGTAGGACGTTTTACACTCTTTTACACTTCATCCCCTCATCCATCACACATTTACTTTCGTTTACTCTATGTTCCTATTGTCTCAACTGTAGATAATCATAGCATAATGCAATATAGTTTTTTTCATTGTTTATTTTATTTTTTAAATACATCAAAGATAAAGTCAGGTACCTTACATTAACGTTGTATGTATTTGTACTGAACAATGTTGGAAATGCATTACCAAAAATAGGGTGAAAGAAGTTAGAAACCATACGTTTGAAGAGATCACTCAGCATGACCGTTTTAAGATCATAGAAAAGACTTACCTGTTTACAGGTGATGTATTTTGCCTTAATCCACCCATGGTTTGCCATGAGAAATAGAAAGTCACACAGCTGTTTTATGTAGATCACTAGATTTTCCAATTTAAATTTATAGTACGTTGGCAAATTAGTTTTTGTTTTTAATAATGCAAAATCGGAGTAAGAAATTAGATTTGTTTGACTCACACTGTAATTTTACCACTTTATGTCAATTCAAACATTTTAATCATTTTTACTATTGTTTAAACTAATAATAATAATACATATCAAATACCCGTGTTAACCAAAAAGCAATAAAACAGAAACTGGGAAGATTACTTTTACAGAATTGTAATTTGAGCAATGACATTCAGGTACAGAATACCAGTACAAATACTGACCTAAGCATGGTGTATTGTTTGTTTGATTGGTGTTTCACGCCGTGCTCAAGGGTATTTCACTTAATGACAACAATGTACTCCAACATTAAACAGTAACATATTCACAACCAAAATATTAAGTTTTGTTGTTTTGGAGAGTGAATGTTCCTCCAATGCTGAGCAAAGACAGCATGAATCTAACTATAAAGCTTGGGGTTATGAGGGCCAACACTACCATACATCTTTATTTGTTTACCTTTTACACTAATTGACAAGCGTGCTCATAAAACTAAGTTACCTTCTACTATAACACATTAACAATATTTCAAACATTTCAGCATGACAGGTTATTGACGTTTAGTGAACATAAACCACAGTTTAACTGCACACAACTAAACACTTATATCAAATGTTCAAAAGAAGAGTCCTGGTATAGGGGCTGACTACGATAGTGACCATACATGTTTATATACATGTATGTATTAAATATAAAATAAACACATGAATGAAAAATAAATATCCCAGAATCAGAAGCCAGATGTGAGTCAGATATTTTCATGTATGATGGCTATGGTACATGTAGGGAGCCCTTGTGAATCATGTAAGGCCAGTAATGACAGTTTTGCTTGCATGACCATACAGTTTGATCAACTCCATATCAAGGTCCTTAATGGGGATCAAATTTAAAATATATACAAACAATAATTTTAGTCTGTTTGAACCATTCCATAGTATTTTTACAGCCTTAAACTAGATTCTAAAATTTTAGTCTGTTTGAACCTTTTTAAATCATGGTTACAACATAGAAGTAAAGTGATAATATTCTGAATTTGTTTGAACCCTTCCACAGCAGAATTAAAATCTTCAAGTATACTTATGATAATTTTAGCATATTTCAACCCTTTCATAGCAGGATTACAATCTTCAAGATAATTTTAGCATGTTTCAACCCTTTCATAGCAGGATTACAATCTTCAAGAGAATTGGGCAAAATGTTGATATGTTTGAACCCTTCCATAGTGAGGTTGTTATCTTAAAGAACACTGACTAAGCATTTAGTCTGTTTGAACCCTTTGATAGCATGACTACAATTTTAAAAGTATGCTTTCCAAAATGTAGGCCTGTTTATACCCTTTCATAGCAGGATTTGTATGTAATGTATACCTGTTTATACCCTTTCATAGCAGGATTCCTATGTAAAGTATCCCTGTTTATACCCTTTCATAGCAGGATTCCTATGTAAAGTATACCTGTTTATACCCTTTCATAGCAGGATTCCTATG
>JAUELC010267071.1:0-10320 GCA_031471745.1 Cryptochiton stelleri | reverse complement strand
TCCGTTCTCAGACGTGTAAGTTCTACGGAAGAATGATAAACTCGAGACGAGTGTGCACCGTAAACTGATCCAAACAGACCAATATGTAAATTACAACTCCAATCACGACCGGAATCATCTCTACTTTAGCTAAAGAGCCGGCAAAATTTCAACCATACAGCAAGTCCTTGACAAGCTTTTGACCACATTAAAAGCTTGTCAACAATCTAACAATTACCCCTTAGACGTCACCACCAAAGTAATCGAGCAGACCCTCAACCCTCCAAACAATCCGCCCAAGAACCATCATACAATCCGTGTCACGATACACTACGTTGAAAAAAAGAGCCACTGACTTAAATGAATATTGAAAGAAAACATGAACATTGACAGCGTCGTAATCCGCCATAGTTGATCACACGAAAGCCAACCCAACACACACTATAGACTGGATTAATAAAAAAACTTTGAGAGCCAATATTCCCAACATCACAACAAGAAAACTAATGGAGGCAATCCACATATGCAGAGCCAAGCCACATGCAGCCGTGATCAGGGCTTGATAATCCCAACAGATTATACCACCTGAATCTCTACACCTAACCGTTATATGTAACCTCATTGTTTTATATTTATCTGGCTATGTTCTTGTCACAACCCTGTATATTATTTTAATTTTGTAAAAAAAATATCTTTTGGCTTCATTTGAACCTGTATATATATTTTATTTTATTCTCCAACAAGCACATATCGATGATATATTGAGGTCAAATCAGCCTCCACAATTAATATCCGGACATGATCTTTGCTGTACGCAATATATTTTTTGTAAAAAAAACTTAATTCCGTCATGACTCTCACAAGATCATAAACTGACCATAACAAAGATGTGCAATTCAGAGACTGTTGCAATAAAAAAAGTTTACTATTCTGAACACAGTAATCAATTACAATTAAATAAATATTTTCACAAAAGCTGATCATATCTGGACATATGACATTAGTATTTTGAATGTGTTTTAGAGAAGAAAAAAAAGAAGCTCTAATCGTGAATCTTGTTCTAAATAGAGATTAAGGTGTCAAATGATACAATCAGTTTCGTGATATAGTACCTCCTCAAAAAAATATATTTTCACTCAAACTTATCCTATCTTCATATATGGGATTATTATTTTAAAAGTATTTTAGAGAAAAACAAGTAAGCGTTACCCGCCAATTTTGTTTTAAATAGATAATTCGGGAGTAATAGAATACAATACAATCAGTTTCGTAATGTATTTTCACTTAAACTTATCCATATTGATATATTTGATAAGTATTTTGAATGTATTCTATACAAAATATTAGTACTTTTAGAAAATATCCGACGTCTAATATCCAACTTACTTCACATAGCTTGCTCAGCTTGTTTAGGGAAACCTTAAGGCAGCGTGTTTTCTGTTTAATACTGTCCACTAACTTTCTTGCAGTCAGATTCAATAGAATTATTCATAGCCTTTTTTCTTCTTTTTGTCCCCAGTCGCAAAGTTAATACACAACCCAGTCAATAGATAGCCAACATCCTACAACAATTTCATTTTTTTGGCAGGTCTGAAGGTCATACATTTAATTTTCGCCAGTTGACAAGAGGCCTTTCGTACAGCTTTTTCCTGTCAAACACGCTGTCCACTTTGTTTAGTCAGTCAAACAATTGTTATCAGAATTTCGTCGTCAAAAGTCCTGTGTTAGTGTGTTGTTAATACAATAATCTGGTCATTTGAGGTCTGGAGCTCAGATTCGAATGACTTTTAATGTTTACCAGTCTTTAGAGATACCCAGCAAAAAGACACTCCAGTCATATATATGTGGATTTATATTTGAATTGTTGTGAGTTCCATTTATCTGAATCAAATCAATTAGTGGTGACCTACGGACTGAGCCATTAAGAAACTTTGGGATTGTTTCAGGAAATGGACTGAGTGCTAAAATGTCATGATCGCTATAATGCTCTGTTTGTTTGTTCCTAATTTAAGGGCCTAGGAGCACAAGTCAGATTTCACTGATGTTTACCAGTCTCTACAGATATCCAACAAGAACCCAATCCAGTCTTTTCATATAAACCACTTGACTGTTGATGAAACAGGGATTGACAGACGAAAGAAAACTCTTTCTGTATTTATATACCAGTTTCAACTGCTAGCCTTTTTTTCGTAACAACTTATAAATGCGATACATTTTATAGCCTGATCTATGATCAGCAAGTTTTTGGTCATTTAAATTAAGGTTCTATTATCAATATTACTTGTTATTACTGTGCTATTGGTTGTGTAAGTTTCCGTCAGTTGAGTTGACTTCACTGTTCCGTGAACATCTGGAGTCATTTACAACACCAAGCCACAAACCTGTTAAATAAAATATATTCTGTATATTATGACAGAAGTGAAAGGTTCTAATTTATATTACCGTACATCATATCAGGATATCAGGTTTATACTGGTAATAACGTAAATTTATTCCCTCATTTCAGCAACTATGATACATCCTGGTTATTTAGGCTGAAACATTTATTTACATTTACCCAATCGAATAACGACACGCTTATTGTCACCAAGGAAACGGTTAATAAAAAATATATTGCTGAAAAATATTTCACATTTACGTCACGGTCTAGAGTCTGGACTATATGGCTTCAAACATTTCATGATGGTTCCATCCGGTAATAACCATATTTTAAAAGAGACATCGTAAAACTTTACCATGTCTGGCTGTTCACATTCCTACAGAGGTGCAAAGGTGTTGTCTCATGTTAACCGTGAGTGTGATTGTTTAGGATTATGTACAATCACACTAGTCACTTAGCCATATATCGATATCAGCTGTAATCGTCGACCCTCGCCAACACTAACTGTTGTCCTCAAGCTGACCTGACCACCACATAGATACACAACCTACTTCAACCTCTTGTTTTTTCAACAGATTTATGTTTAGAAACCTAGACGTAGAAAACTCTTTGATTAAAGGGTTAATCAGAAGGATGAAAGGTAATAAAGTACAATTTCAACTGATTCGGGAGTAATCTATACGGATAAGGAAGGGTCAATGAAACACTAAATCGGCCTTGGATTCAATCTGATTCGGTCCATTTCAGATGGCTGCAATAAGCCAGGTCTTAACATACACAGAATCCCCTCTCTAGATGTTTTTTGTAAGGTTGCATCAGTAAAATCATATACCAGAGATAGACTGAAAGCCGAGAAGTGAATTTTGAGGTTACAGAGAGAATGAAATGTTTAATAACGGTTGTGTTTGCCACCATTTACAATATGATGATAAAAATCATTTTTCTTAGTATCCTTTTACTTTTTCTAAGATATTGTTAAAAATAATGTCCCAGGAAATAATTAATGAGTGGGTGAAAAGCCCTTTATGTAACATACTTTCATTACAACAGCTATTTTTGTTATATCAAGAGATCATTCCATCGCCCCATAAAGACATCTGCGATGCTACGATGCATCACCTGATAGTACGATAGTACGTGTAAAATACAATTTGTTTTCCACTAGCCCGTCTTTGGCATAATTTCACCATTTTTTTCCTTAGAACCCTTAAATTCTTTTTCAGCAAAAAGAGCCACTTATATAAGCATGATTCTTAAAGAGTACTACATAAAATCCCTGGTATTCGTTTCTTTAAAGTCGTGGATTACATTGAAACTTGTCAACGATTAGACATCAAATATATCAAAATGTGTATAATTTAAGATTTAAAACATGGCGAGTGACAACAGATTAGTAACATTTATTGTCTGGAATATAAATAAAGAAATTAGTGCGAATAATTAAAAGCCATGAGACATCCCATAAACACTGTTCTTTTTATGATTATCTTTCAGGTTCACGATGTTTATTTAAACAATGCATGGATGTAACCTCCCTGAGATATAAAGTGTCATATTGTTAATATGTTTATTAAATAAATACCTAATATGAAAGATAGTCTTTACAATAATCGCCACTGAGTGATTTGAGGATTTAAAAAAATGGGTAATTAATACAGGGGAGCAGAATTGGATATGTCTGAAAGAACATCATGCTTCATTTGGTGTGGATAGATTTTTGTTCAATCAGTATCTCTTTGGTAAAAGGTCTAATGGGGCTATAGTCAGCTGTTTCCTCGTTTAGTATAGGATTTCCACATGGCGTGATTTTTTACAGAACTAACATTCTAGTCATTATGAAACATATATTAATATTTAAACACCGGTAGATTTTACCAAACGTCTTCAACCGATCTTTTTCGTGACTATTTTTACTTTTACCATTTTTAACATGTTTATGTTTTCTCCTTATCTCTGATAAACACCATTAAAACTCTCAATCGCCACGTACAGATTTGTCACAGAGGACCGATGAGTGTGCTAATGCCGTGTTTAACAGATAGGGGATATAACTAAAGGTGATACGTTTTAATTCCGTTCAGAGTTCATATTAAAAGAAGGGTTAGTAATAGTTGTCCACAATCAACATTTCTGTAATCCTGGCTTAGTTTATTTAAATGATTTACATAGAAAATAGATTTACGTGTTTAAATATTTCAAACAAACGATCTTTATTTTTATCATAATAAGACTGGAGCTTTATGTTTAATTTCATTTCTAATATACACCAGGTATTTGGTGCTTATAAGACATTTTGTTCAATCTATTCTGTACTATAAAAGTCTTTCCTATTTCAATTGGTTCTCTCTAGACCAGACCTTTTACTTTAAATAACTGTCCCCTCAAATTTCTTCTACAATAGAAATCTCATACTTTTATCTCCATGGTATCAAGTAAACTTATAGTCCCACGCGTGAAATAATAATTGCTATTCAAAGATACGCTGTGAATGTCTAAAATAAATGGTATTTGTATGGATCTAAACTAATTAAACTGACAGTATTAAGGAATGGCAATATTAAAAAGTCGTCGGAAATGCTTAAAGGCATGTCAAGTTTTAATGGTCGGCTGGTTGTATCCCCACTTTGCAAAGCGTTTTCTCTGCACTAAAATTACTTCGGTTATCCTGTGTGTAGCTTGTCTTGTACATCTTCGATTCTTGTTGGTGTTCATGATTACGTGAATGAAGGATAATTAGGAAGACAAGCAGACAAATATCACACAGAAGTCAAATCTAATCAATGCTTAAAACTCTTCTACAAAGCTTCCTGTTAAAATGTGTATTTGAGGATACCTTAAGAGATTGGTCACGTGTTTTCAGTTACTGTACACTTGCTCCAAGACTGTCCTGATTAATCACGTTATTTATTAGTTTGATTTCATTCTAAATTCAGTCATCTATGTTACCCCATAACACAGTTTGCAGTAAGCCAAATTCAATCAGCCCTTCTCTTCCCCTAAAGGTCTTATCGATCTTATGGAGCGGCTTTTTGCTGCCAAACATTGCGTCTACTGTTGTTAGTAAGCCATTGCAAAAATCTGAGATTGTTTCAGGAAATGGCCACTATAATTATATGTCTATGTGTTATTAATGTAATGGCCTGGTTATATTGAGGCCCGCAACCTGGAGTCAGCTTTCAATGTTATGTTTAATGTGTATCTGTCTCTAGAGGACCCAACAAGAATATTCTCCTGTCAAGAATTGCATTTTTGATGAACCACGACCAGATAGCCCCCAAAAGCGTGTTAAAACTCAGTTTATGTAACAGCTTTGGAACCAATAAACGCTGCTCTTGATTCTCACACGAATCGTTGAGATTGTTTCGTGGAATGGAGTGAACCTAGAACGTCGGGTCAGATTCAAATGACCTTTAATGTGTACCTGTCTCTAGATGACCCAACAAGAATGTAGTCCTCCCAAAAATCTGTTAAAACTCAGTTTATGTTCAAACAACACGCTGTAAAACTAGTAGCACTCTTCTTGATTTTCCACACTTGTTTTATTAAGTTAGAAATCTCGTGTCGTCAAGATTGTTTCTACCGTTGATGCGAATTTTCTGTTTTAGCAATCAATCCTTGCAGCTATCTCTCTCCTAAATAACATCAGCTTATCTCCTACACAACTCAATGTGATAACATAAGCTTGTATAGATTGTGCCAGTTGCAAAGGTGATATTTAACTTGACTAACTGGGTTATCCATTGAACCAATCAAAATGCTCATTCCCTGTCAGACCTGACAAACTGTACTTTTCTTTTAATTAGGCGAAAAACTTTGAAAGGTATCCCCTTCCTTGTCTTTCTATCCTATGGAAAACATCGTTACATTTAATCTTTTTGTTTAATTATATTTTTCCGACAGTTTGAATGCAATCCTAGATGGTCTATTAATTAATTCACTAGTATCCTTGTCTATACACGTGACATACATGTTTATATGAAAACCATTATCTGCGATATCATATGTAGTTATATTGTCAGAAGTCTTCATTATAACTCTGGACACACTGTCTTAAATGAGATCGCTGACCATCGTTCATAAATATATGTAAAGTAATGTTTTGGCTGAGACTTTCAAAATGCTGATTACTAATGGTATACCTAGGTGACATAATTTTCACGATTATCGATTCTCTCGAACTGCCATTAAATCTCAATATAAGTACTTAACTTAAGGAGCTCTTTGGAACTGGTATTACATTAGAGTACATTAATAGTACTTAACTTATGAAGATAACGCTATAAGCATCATTTATTGAGCTCACCAGGACGTCGTATCAAATATAGCCTGAAGCACTAACCTTAATTGATCTCACATTTTGGGAAAAGTTGGTTGCTGGTGTTCATATGAAGATGGATTAAATTCTGGCAAATAACAGTCACAGCTATTAAAGTTGTTTACCAGCGTCGCTGTAAGCACAGGGCTGTGGAAGTGTGCTTCTCACTTAGTTAGCTAATATGCTTTGACGTGGGCTCAGTTTGCGGTCACGGCTTGTACTGATTTGACAGGAGAACCTGTGATGTCTGCCAAGATCTCGAACACGTTTTACAAACCAGCTCGTTTTACCAACCTGCTGTTTTACTGGGTAGTGATTATCGTCAATCTGCCACAGAAACGGAAGCGGATCTCGTGTAAATGCCCTGTTCAATTGATAATAGCCATTGTTGTCAGGATAAAGTACAGTAATCCTCTCATCATAGTTATTGTCAAAAAGTCAACGGTTGATTGGTCTGAACACATATAGCAATGACCTTCGGAAGATGTCAGAAAACCGACTAGAGACTTTATGTACGTTAGGACAAATGGCACGATACCAGAGTAAACTATTATAGGGAATAAGATGAAAGTAGACTTGGTATAGATAACAACTTCTTAATTTATTGAACACAATATCCATACCAAGTCTATTTTCATCTTATATGTACTTCCAACTTCTAAATGCCACTGAAAGAAGCTATTATAGGGAACATTCATTTATTTCTATCCTTATCCTTGTAGCTCAGGTTACCAGCGCGCCTACAATGTTTTCATTGTTAACCCACACTTTTTACACAAACCACCGATCATATACATGACTTGCTGGGTGTCGTCACCAAATCAATGTTTGCTTTTGTTTCAAAGTGTTGTATGTCAATAGATCAAATTAAATGAGCCCCCTAAACGGCTGTGGATATCAAAGTTGTTTATTCATTAATTTAAGAGAAAACCAAATCGGTGTAAACGTTACTGGCTTCTTTTTTAGGTATTCTCAATTTAATACCATACTGGTATACAGATGTCGACAAGTGATTTTATATGTTATGGTGCACGTCTGGTTATGTGACCTTTGATACTCTCCGGATGTTATTTTTGTAAGAAATGGAGGTATTGGATCAATGCAGATCTACAACACAACCAAAAGAATACAACAACTGCTTTCAAAATAACACTGAAAGAGATGAGTCAAATATGTACGTCTTTAATGGAGGATTCCGATACGAAACATGTGTCTACAGTGCACCAATAACTACAGCTTGTGATGGTTTTGACGTCTACTATATCCCCTTACATACGCCGTGGTTAGGATACTTTTTTTGTTGCGTTATTGAAGAATTAAATCCCGTTTAGGCATTTCTCTCACGAATTAAAATTAATAAGATTTTCGTTAACAACACTCCTAGCTTTGAAGACTAAGTGAAAGTTTAACAATATAACAACAAAGTTCGCCCCGTTTAAAATATGAAGACTCAGACTGTGAAGGTTAACCTATCAAAGGCAATTTAGTTCCTGATTAAATTGCTGTTCCCATTAAGTATTTGTAACTAGAAAATATATAAATAAAGACAAAGTAATAATGTAGATTCCCAACTGCCCAATCTATTAGTTGTGTGTTTGTCCAGAGATTCTGGGTGGAGATGAAGCTAAAAATGAGCAACACAACAAAGACACCCAATGTAGCTTATCTATGTACATATTTGTAGAAAACTTACTAGTTTTGAAAAGCAGGAATATGATTTTTAATTTTAATAAAAAAATACAATATACCTTTTAAATGAACTTTCTAACCTCAAATTCTATCAAGTGGGAAACAATGTTAGAATGTAAGCTGTGATTGATAAAGTCTAGTATCTGCGTGGTGCCGGATTTCGGCTTTGTCTGACACAGATAGTCTTCCAAAAAGCCGATTAAAACTGTTTTTCAACTCCTAAACCAGTCGCCTGACATAACATTTCCACAGTGCTAGAAAATCCGGATGGACAGTGGCTTGAAACATACTTAACCCATTAACGTGCAAGGCTAGTGTGATTTCTATCAGACACGATTTAACAAAACAAAAGCAGCTCACATATCTTCTATAGAAAACGTGGACAACCGGGAAGCTACTTTACCTTAACGAATGGGTGAAGTGATCATATTTGAATACTTTTAACACAAAACAATATATTTGGGATATAAAACTATCAGATGAACAACGCAAGACATGTTGACCATGCCCGAATGGCAGTTCTGCATTCGGTATTTCTGTAAAATTTTAAAACACTTTAAGCTGAGCTTGTGTAAATTAGAAACGCCCGTAAATTAAGGTTTGTCACAATTACAGGTAGAGTACGTGTTGTCAACTCATCAAGAACGGGACATGTTGTATCCGCTATATTGTTATACTATAGCGTAAAGTCATATCATCATTACAGGATACACCATGTTCTGGCACCCATTGTCCTCAAAGGACTGACTGCTCAGCTACTGTTACTTGGAAACGTTCCATAATCTGCATCATATTTCTGTGTTCATCTAAAGGCTGTTAGATTTTAGCACTGATAAGTGCTGGTATTCGTATGAAGATTAATTATACTCTGAAAAAAGCCAATTACCGTCTCTACTGTTAGCGAAGATCCCGTTTAAGCTTCACAGACCAGCTCGTCTAGCCAACTTGTTGTGACGAGTTATGGTCGTCAAGCTAACGTATCTGAAAATCTCTGGCAATCTTGTGATAAGACTTTCCAAATGAATGGTTGTCAATCGATTGACAGAAATTTGTCACTTGTTCGGTCATCATTCTTACATTATCAATGCGTCTCTTTTATTTTAATGATAAAAAACAATCGTAGCTTAGCCTTTATCTAATCTGTGCTTGCTCACGACATGTTAACAGATTGTATAACATCTTTAAAAGTTTTGGGATGTTCCAAATGTCTCCCTTTATCTGATGCAAAAAAGGAAATTGTCTGAAGAAATAAATATTATATGGAGGCCCCCTCTCTCTCTCTATCCCTTCCCCTCTCTCTCTCCCCCTCTCCCTCCCTCTCCCCCCTCTCTCTCCCTCCAGTTTACTTTTGAGCGTGAGGTAGACCAACAACTCCAATTCTTGGAAGTGCAGGTTCGGCGGAAGAATGATAATCTCGAGCGGATCCACACATACCAATATGTAAACTGCAACTCACATCACACCACTCAAATCAAGGCCGGAATCCTCTCTACCTTAACTAAAAGCGGGCAAAATTTCGTCCACACAAAAATCTAATAATTACCCCCTAGACGTCACCACCAAAGTAATCCAGCAGATCCTCAACACTCAAAACAATCAAGATAAATCCGCCCAATCTGTGTCACGCTACCCTTCGTTGTTAAAACTAGCCATCAACTTAAAAATATATGGGAAGAAAACGTTAACAATGACAGCGTCTTACCCAACGGAACAACATTTAAGACCATGCTTAACGCTAACGGGAAAGTCCCCCCCCCCCTCCTGTAGCACCTCCTGGAATAAAGATATTTTCACTCAAACTTATCCATATTGATATATTGGATTAGTATTTTGAATGTATTTTAGAGATATTTTAGTACTTTTAGAAAATATCCGACGTTTAATATCCAACTTACTTCACATAGCTTGCTCAGCTTGTTTAGGGAAACCTTAAGGCAGCGTGTTTTCTGTTTAATAC
>JAUELC010266960.1:0-10321 GCA_031471745.1 Cryptochiton stelleri | reverse complement strand
TCATTGAATATGAACGCAAAAATTCAGCCAATCAGATCACTGCATTCAGCGTGGAACACACAGAAATTTAATTATAAAATAATGAACAAACGTTTGAATTGGCTAAAAACAGGTAAGTCACAGGGACGACATGGAGTACTATCTTCCTTCAAATCAGCAATCAAAGTTGTATGGAATAAAACAGATTGACGGGGGGTATTATGTAGGCCTAGTCATCTGCTAGCTTGTTTCAAGTCATACAAAAGAGAACACTTTTTTCATATGATTATAGGCGTTCTCTACAGTTCTCTAAAATTGTCAAATATGAAACTTTCATGCTTTATACACGAACTGGTAACAGATTTGAAGAATCAATGAACGTCTAAGGGCTTTGTCTATTTGACTTGTCCTGGGAGACATCAAGGAATAAACTAAATAATAAGAGTGAGAGAAAAAAATTAATCTAATACTGTTGGATACGTAGAAATACGAGAAGGTAAATCATACAGCAACATTTGAAACTATTAAATACTTCAGTTGGCCAGAAACGCTGTCTTATGGACGAACACACAAATTGACATACTTCAATCATGCATCAATACAGGACCCTTCAGAAAAATTTAGAAGACATTATCAAGAAACAGAAGAAGTATGATAGACCTTGCTATGTGTGTTAAACAGTTACATAATACTCGACGTTTTGAACACATGGTTTGATTATATTAACGTGACTTACTGCTTAATTAACTTCGATAGAGATAACGTCAGCGGAGCATTTTTAAAAATTGCTTGGTAAATTTTATCACTGGAAGGGTTTATTTATTTCCCTGGAACGCAATATAGTTAAGGTTATTTGCCTTATATGGGTGCGGCCCGTTAAAGAGTAACTACTAATGTCCTCCACTCAAACCTTCTCCGTCAAAAAGATGTTAACAAGATTCTCTCCTCAGAATTTAAGGTCACCTTGTGCGTTACAAAGGTGGTAACTCTATTAGGAGACGACGTTTTCCAGTTATCCCTATAAACCTGCTCCCAACCACCAATATTAAATTTACCAAGTAACTGACAGTCCTAGATGTTGTTGAATATAAATTGACTGGCCAATTGGTTCCAGTTATTTACTATAACTTAATTGGACTTCGGCTTGTCGGGTTAATTGTCTGTATTCCGCGCAATAGGGTTAACAAACTGCTCTGTCGTTAAACCATTTTATCAGTTTTAAATCTCTCGTTTTTCAGGCCATTGACGACCAAATATACGTTTTTCTCTCCGTCGTTAAAATAGATTACAAACGTCCCACATATATCAATTATAATATACAACACAATCGTTACCTCATATCCGAGTTGAATCAAGCTTTCTCGCATTCTATTTTCCTCCTTATAATCAATCCTAGAAACATAACGTCAAGGAACGTTAGAAGTTACACGAAAAGGCTCGCCATTGTGAACCATAAATAAGTATTTTGTTTTTAGTAAAACTCCTATAACACATCAAGCTATATCCCATTTCAAACTAATTTTGTTCCATATAGAAATATTTTTTAAAAATCTAAAATGGCATCAGTTGGTCCGACCAACCGGTAGAAATAACCAATAAGAGCAGATTGAATGACGGAAACGCTATTAAACGCTATTATCTGGAATAAATCAAATGGCGTGGGTGTTATGATTTATTTCCCTTCCCTTCGGACAGGTTATAATGGAGCCACTAATTACATGGGATTGTTTACTAGAAGTTAACAACGTTCAAGATATAGGCTTTGTGTAGACTTTCTTAAATTGACCTGTGTAGTTTACCATGTACTTCTGTACACGCACTTGAACCAAGCTTCAGTGGTATGACAGAATAAACACCAAGATTCAGAAGTCTATCAACTGTGCTGCGAACACGTCAGTTTGAAAGAAATGATTAAAACCTGTAATTAACTCATTTTGACAAGAATATTGACAAGAATTAATTATACAGTTTTCACTTGTGGCAAAATTATGTCTACTCCTGACACACTACCTCTCTAAGCTATCTACTAATATGGTATAAATTCACTATGAATGTAGGGTTTACGTATCCTTTGACATTGAGTTCCTGCCCCGGTCTACCTCATCGTCTACTTCAAACGAAAATTCAATGCTCTTAAAACATCTCCTTAAAATGACAACAAATCCCAGTCTGGACTTTCTGGGAAGTGATTGTCGATTTAACACTGGAAACAACAGACAGTGGACAGATTGCCTGCCAGACACGCAACATATTACGTTATTTATTCACACAATTTTTCCCAGACACGGCACGGACTAACACAGACAAGCAAATACCACCGTTAATACTAAATCAACGTTTTTACGTAAAGAAATACTATGTGTTGTAAGTTGGTAATCAGTCAATGACTTAACTGCAGGCATGCAAATATGTCATTCTCGTTTGTCAAATTCACTGCACAAGTAGATTGGCTGGACTTTAATGATCGTAGTCTAATAGGCAAACTGGTTAAAAGCAATCACCATGTTCACCAAACCTGCAGTTAATACGGTCCATCTATTGCCTCATTAAGGAACATCCGGTTTGTGTCTGGTGTTTCTGTGACCACTGCACGTTGTTTGCCTCCGTTCGGTTTCTGTACGCTGTTAACCCACAGTCCAGACTATCCAATCGCCTCCAACCAGAATGTAATATCACTCGGTTATGGTAGTGTTAATTGTTACACATGCTCATTTGCATCTAGCGAATATGTGTTATATTGAGAGTGGAAATTTAACAGCAATAATTCAAAAGTGATACCAATCTCAAGCAGTTGTTTTAGTTTTCATCGGTTTACTGTAAGTTAGAATATCGATGCTGAAATAAACAACCTTCATTGACATCACAGTTAAAACACCTAGATTTAAAAATCTACCAAAAACTCATCGTTTTTTGAAAGAAATTATTTAAAACATATGATTAAAACTTCTGCTGTGGCAATATTATTGACATATGAATAAACCATTGCAAGAAAGAAAACAGCTTAAGCCTACATACACAATACTAAAGCATCTTTGCTCAAAGGTTTGCTTTTGGCAACGACTTGAAGAACTTGAATCGACAATGAAAAACGTCAAGTAACGCGATAACACGGGTCTGATTTATATTGCTAGAAGGCTCAATTGAATTTATCTGAAATAAATCAAATGGCGTGGGTGTTATAATGTATTTCCCTTCCCTTCGGACAGGTTATAACGGAGCCACTAATTACATGGGATTGTTTACTAGAAGTTAACAACGTTAAAGATATAGGCTTTGTGTAGACTTTCTCAAATTGACCAATGTGTAGTTTATTATGTACTTCTGTACACGCACTTGAAACCAGCTTCAGTGGTATGACAGAATAAACACCAAGATTCAGAAGTCTATCAACTCTGGTACGAAGACGTCAGTTCGAAAGAAATAATTAAAACCTGTGATGAACTCATTTTGACAAGAATATTGACAAGAATTATACATGGACACAGCGCAAACCTACATATACCGCTATTCAAACTGTGATGTTAATTCACAAAGACGTTATTATAACATTTTTGATCGAATGTTTCTTTTTCATCAGATATTGAACAAATATTTGAATTGGCTACAAAAACACGTTAGTCACAGGAACGACATAGATTTTTTCTTCGCTAAAATCAGCAATCGAAGTTGTATGGAATACAAAAAATTGAGTGGGCGTTATGATGTATTCATCCGCTAGCTTTGGTATGTTATACAAAAGATGGCACTTCTTTAATTGGCTTTTACGTAGAAACCAATACTATTAAAGTAAAAGGCGTTCTCTGTCGTTTTGTAAATTGTCAAATGAGCAGTTTACCCATGTAGTTCTGTGCATGAACTGTAAATGGGTTTAAACAATCAATGAACGTCTAAGGGCCTTGTCTGATTGACTTATTCCGGTAGAAATCAATATATCAAGGAACAAACGAAACAATTAGTGTGGAAAACAAATTAATCTAATACTGGTGAATAAGAAGAAATACAAGAAGGTTAATTATACAACGACATTTGAAACTCTAGAATACGTCTTCAGCTGACCAGAAACCTTGCAAGAGAAAGATAAACATTTACGTGCTTAGATATTGCTTCAATACAGGTCAGGTTTTAAATAAAAGGTTGTCTTTTGATTTACTCGAGACGTACGTAATGTTTTAAAAGACGTTAAGAAGAAATAGGATTAACCTTGCCATTTGATAAATTTTAATTAACTTTGATAGAGAAGGCATGAGTGGAAAACTTCATCACTGGAAGGTTTCTTTTTCGTCGAATTTAACGGTCGGCTTTGCTTCCGGTTATTTCACTTATATGATTGCGGTTGATTGGAGAGATGCCAATTAAAGCACTGTTAATGTCCTAAACTGAAACTTTCTTCGTCAAAATGATTCTCCTCAGAATTCAAGGTCACATGTACATTGCAAAACTGGCGAATCTATTAGAAGCCAACGTTTTCCACTTATCCCTATAAACCTGCTCCCAATCACCGAGATTATATTTACCAAGTAACTGACAGTCCTTGATGTTGGAGAATATAAATTGACTCGCGAATTGGATCCATTAATTTGCTGGACTGACTTCTCTCTCAGTACGGACTTGTCGGGTTAATTGTTTAAATTATAAACCAAGGCGCTTAAACAAACTGGAGCTTCATTAAAACATTTTCTCCGTTTTGAAATTCCAAGTTTTTCAGGCTATTGGCGACCAAAAACACGAGATTTGCTTCAACGTATATCCATATTATTTTAATAGTGCACTGTTTCTCACAATTACCTTGTTATTTTTCAGGGTATGTACTTTTTGGGGGTAATAAAGTTTCTGGCCTAGTTCGTGCGAAACTGTCTCCAGTCCTAATGCTCATTTTGCAAAACATCATTAAAATACATTTGAAATTTCTTATATAATTCAACTGAAATGGTCAGTAGAAACTTTACCTATTTCACAGTTGAATCAACAGTACCGTATTCCCTTTCCTTCATTGTAATCAATCGTAGAAAAATAACCTCGAGGAACGTTAGACGCGTAAAGGAAAAGGCTCGCCAATTTCAAAGCGAGTAAAATTAACCAAAATAGAAATAATTATTTGGAATAGTTAGTTGGATCGACTTTCCCATGCAAATATATATTACATTAAATGAGATCAAAGTCGAAAACACTGTTCAGATTTTGTAATTTTTTTCACTGGTGGGAATTGTCGGTAACCCGTCTAAGCTCTCTAGTAACACAGTATTAACTCTTTGTCAACTGTAGGATATCTGTTTCCTTATTCTCTGACATTGATTTCCTGTCCAAAATCTACTTGGTTTTCAAATAAAAATATAATCGGCTTTTGTGATAAGCAGTTCCATTCTTCCATATTGTTCTTGGAACATCTTAAACTGACGACAAATCCCAGCCTGGTCTTTCGGATCTGAATGTCGATTAAAGACTGAACACAATAGACAGTGGACAGATTGCCTGCTATACACACACAACACTACATCAGTTATTAACACCTTTACCCAGACATGGCACATAATAACACATAATACCACCATAATGCACAAACCCAACCGTATTATGTAAAGTAATATTGTGAGTTTTAAGTTGAAAATCATTAGATATAAAGGTAACTATATAGAGTACAGAGTACAGAGAAATTACATGTACTTGTATTCAATGCAATGCTTGTAAAAGGCAAATACAGCAGTCCATCAAAGTTAAGGGGTATTACATACTCTCATTGAAGACAGAGAAAAAGAGAAGACTAACTCTAGTAATGTTCACCTTTCTGAAAGATAAAATAACAATACAATACGGGCAAAACAATGTGTTTGTTGTTTAACAACTAACTTAGATGGAACACAGCAATAACTTTATTCTTTAAATGGACATTGAGGCCTGGGTTTGTTTAGTCGCCATATTGAAAAATGGCTGTCATATTAAGAGGAGGTAACTTGGGTGGTAGTTCCATATCTGAAAACGCAGGGAACGAGCGAAGCTAAAGTTCTGCTAAATTCCATGCGTTTACATTTATTTTAACCAAAACACCGTTACTACGGTCCAAGTATTATCTCATTAAGGAATATCCGGCTTATGCTTGTTTCTGTGATCACTGCACACTGTTAGGCTCCGTCCAGTTTCTGTACCCATTAACCCCACAGTCCTAATTATCCCACTGGCCTCCAACCAGAATGTAATAATACTCTGCAGTTATAGCAACTGTCTGAAGTCTCCATTTACATCCACAAATATTTGTTATTTTGATAATGGTAATCTAATAGCAATACTTCAAAGTCGACCTCAATCTCGAGCAGGTGTTTTAGTTTCCACCAACTTCAAGTTGTGGCAATATTATTGACATAGGAATAAACCATTGCATGAAAGAAAACAACTAAAGCCTAAACATACACAATACATAAGTCTCTTCATTCAAAAGTTTGGTTTTGCCAACGACTTGAAAAAATTGTAATCGACAATGAAACACACCAAGTAACGTTATAACATGATTCTGTTTTGTTTTTTTTATTGTCAGAAGGCTCAATCGAATTTATCTGAAATTTACAAAATAGCGTGGGTGTTCTCTTCCCTTCGGAAGGGTTATAAAGGGGCCACTCATTCCATGGGAATGTTTACTAGAAGTTAACAACGTTAAAGATATAGGCTTTGTGCAGACTTTCTCAAATTGACCAATGTGTAGTTAACCATGTTGTTCCGTACACGAACTTGAAACGGGTTGGAAAAATCAATGAACTTGGGCCTTGTCTGTTTGGTTTAGCTTGGTGGAAATCAATATACCAAAGAGCTAACATTGTGTGGAAAACAAACTCACACTAAACAACCTAAGTCCATATAGTGATATAAGCGTGCAGTTTGGAGGGACAAGAGAGGTGAATTGCCCGAAAATGTTTCAAAATTTCGTTTTGCCAGAATTTTTCCCAATAGCAAATACGTGTCGCTATTTCATTTTGCCCGAATTTTCTAACCTTTTTGCCCGAATCTTGTAGGGCAATTATGCCCCACTTCCCCCTGTCTCGTACGCCTATCCCAGACTGTTAAATTTGGGAGAAACTTTCACATGAAGACATGAAATTGTGTAGTCAATTTTAAAAGACCGGTTTTTCAATACGCACCTCTTAAAAAAATGCTCTAACATAGTAATTAGTATAGAATTAAAAACGCTTAATACATTTCGAATTCAAAAATCTCGGTTGAGAATTTGCTTTACCCTGTGCATTTGGCAGGCTACATGTCTTCCTCGTGTCAGATTTAACACATTCATTCAAATACAAACAGTAAGTTCACCGGTACTTAATACTCGTATGTTCGGTGACGAACTAATGTGTTAAGCATAAGAAATAGAATACGCGTATACGTACCTTTGCTAAGCATGATAATTATCCGTTCAGTTCAAACTCAGAAACAAATAAAACTTTTTCACAAATCTGCAAGACCAAAACCGCTACTAACTAACCATACTGTCTGCGATACCTCTGTGAGTAAAGCTAAAATAACGTTTTTTAATTTCAACGTCCACATGAAATGTGTAATTTTTGTTTTCTCCAGAATGATAAATGACAAGTTCAAATAAAGTAGACGTTTTATGTATATGGATGTCCCAATCTTCGAATATTCTTGTATATTCTGTGTGTTCCGTTCAATAGACGTCCTTGACGGGTGAAGGAAGAATTATCCTGTGTATACAGCTATTGTCGTCCATCATCCACATTCCACGTTAGACAAATCAGATAAATAAATGCGTCTTAACCAATCAGATCCATAGGGGTACGCGCTGCAGGATCCGGGGCGGGCGGAGTTGTTGGTGGGACAACTATCTAACAGTGTGGAAAATATCAGACAAAACGAAAGTGTTTTTATTGTTCAACTTTTGTTAGTTTACTTGTACTTATCCACATTCGAAACACTAATGTAAAGTGTTATAAATGTGAGATAGAATTATTCCCACTGATGAGTTTCACAAGTTACGACTCCAATAAAAGATACACATTGAAGCATAGTGATTCAATATTTCTTTACTACTATTCGCTATAAATGTGAGACAACGATATATTAGATGCATCTTAGCCAATCATTTTGTCTGCCTACGTCAAAATTCAAAAGGAAAATATTCCATGTACAGCAATTATTTTATACAAATGGATATCTACCAAGGTTTCAATTTACAATAGAAGCCCTAGAAACTCTTGCTATTCACGTCACAGGCATCACGATAGCTGCCAAATCATAGAGTAACGTAGAAAATAACAATCTCTGAAGAACTTAATCAACACTTTTCAAGGCTATATCGAAAAACAAGACGCCAAATTGTTCCTTTTAGTGAAATGGCTGGAGGGTGTCAATTCTGGGCTGACAGTTTGATGACAGCAACGATCTTTGCATACATGTGTTATATCCAGTCGGCAATGTAGAAATTTCTGTTTTAACATATATTTTGATTTATAAACTGTGTTCCGACAGCCTACGGAACATCGCCTGATGAATAAAGTCATTTTTATAGACAACCCAGTGTACTGTAAATGAAACCATGACAATTGTACGATCATGTCTGTTTACCGTTGTAATACATCCTCTTCAATCCTCTGGTCTTACACGGCAAATGTGCTAGCAGACACCATGATACCCGGATGGTGGGAGATCTTACGGCTGTGTTCATATTACACGTAGATGAAATAGAGTACTATCTGATAAATGAAACATTGTCACTTTGACAGAGTTATATGAAAAACATAGATAGCGACAAACTTCGCTATCGTATTAGAAAAAGAAATGTAATGGTGACGTTTAACTTTCCCAAACTAGACACCAACACATATATACAAAATTCCTATACCAAATGTCAAATATAAATACACTAAAGAATGTATTTTTCTAGAAAACAGTCCTAAGTTCCATAAGTGATTAATCTTCTTGGAGTCGACCTGTTCCGGTTATCCCTACAAGCCGGCTTTCAATCACCCAGGTTAAATGTGTCCAGTAACTGACAGTCCTCCATGTTGTGGCGTATAAATTTACCCACCAATTGGTTTGTTCTATAGACTAGACCGCCTCGTCTCAGGCCCCGGCTTGTCGAGATAATTGACTGAATTCAAGGCTTACAGTCATTGGGGACCAAACCGTAATGCTCAAATAAACTGTGGAATTTCATTAAGACATCTCCTCGTTTTTGGAAGTCCTCGTCTTTTACGTTATTAGCGAGCAAATGGACAGTTATCGTGGTTTATACGACCCTTTCAATTCCAGTAGTGACAAACATGTAGCAATTACATTATACGGCTGTTCTATTTTTGGTATTTTAAGTACGTCTGATCACGTCTTTAGGAGAATCTATACTTTAGTGAATTCAAATACCGTTTCAGAAATCTACAGAACTTCAGAATTCCAAACTACCATGGAAACAGAAAAAAGTTAATGTTGCTCCATTGCCTTTGTAACACATTCGCAACAGCTAGAAATAGCAAAGACAGTCGTTTTGGGTTTGACGTTTTTCTGAAAGGTTGCAGCGATCAGTCCGCATAAGATGATAAGGTTTCTGTTATTTGGGTATGTTTAGGGTGTCCAGAATCTCTTTATTTATTAGCGGATTAGTATTTACGTGAAATCTTTTCACTTTTATCCCGTTCTATCCAAAAAAGGTGTTAAGAGGATTTGCCCTTAAGTTTCTGTCTCCTTGGAATGGGTAACTGTTTTTTTTAAGTTGACTTTCTTCCCCCAAAAGGTTTATATCCGTTTAAAATAAAATTCGATTTCCAAAATAGATCCCTTTTCATTGACTTACATGGAGAAAAAGTGAACCTTATTTTCAGATTTGTCAAGGTTATTTACTCCTCGAGTCATTAACTACGTATACATAGACAATCAGTAGGTAGAGGATTTATATAATGTGAGCTTTCTGGGAACTGAATGTGGATTAACGACTGAATCAACATAAAGTAGACCCACTGCCTGCCAGACTCACACACTATGCATCAATTATTCACATAAATTTACCCAGACGAAACGGAATAAACGGTAAAAGTCTGTCTTTAAATAATATAGCGGCTATACTTACATCGAATGGTGTACCAAAACCTTGTTAGTTGTTAATGGACATTAAAGTTAAAAATCCACAATCTCGATCGTCTAATAAATTGTAAGAAGGGCCCATTTAGGCCAACATCAAGTAAATATTTCTGATATTGCGAATGGTGATTGGTCAGTTGATTGATTGATTGATTGATTGGGGTATTACGCCGTACTTAAGTTTATTTCACTCATATGACGGCGTGCCAGCTCAATGGGTGCAGGAAACAACCCCGACGCCACTGGCAACAAACAATGACAAGATACAAGA
>JAUELC010266849.1:0-10321 GCA_031471745.1 Cryptochiton stelleri | reverse complement strand
TTGGGAGCCTGTATTCTGGGAAATATCGACTAGGGTTTAAGGCTGGTGTCCAGGGGCAGCCTAGGCCCTTTCAGCTCTCTGTTTCTAGATGGCTGGAGAGAGCATCTGAGCCATTTTAGAGAATTAAACTTACCAATACTGACTTAACCATCAAGGCCATACTTGTTATATTGTTTTGTGTTTTTATTTTTATTTTTTTTATTAACAGGGATTTTACTATCTTGAGTTTTATATCAAATGATGCAATCAAAATGTTAAAGTTCTTTATTTTAATTACAACTTAGGGGGTGTCCCATTTCAAATAAACAAAAAAAAGAAGCTTTGCGTATAAAGTTAATTTTAAGTGAATTTTTTTTTACAGGTAAAATCTAAATTATTGATTTTTACTTATTTTTATCTATTTAACTTTTAGATTTATTGCTATAACTATTATTCGTAGTAGTCCTATTATATTTCAAAGCAGCTACTTCGATAAATCATAATGCCTTAGTTAAATTCAATCTCGGTCACTTCTGAAGGAAACAGACCATTTCTCCTCCAGTTGACTTTTGCAAGTCTACATCTTGCGTGAATATAGCTTGCGCTACGCTTATTGAGGGATAACATTGTTCTTTTGTGACGTTCCGTAAGCGTCGTCGTCTGCATTTGCTATAAAACAAGCGCAGTATTTGACGAACGAAAATGTGGCTCGAACCACGTTCTCCGATTCCCAGCATTTCCAGTATACCTTTTCTGCATAAGCCATCATAAATCATAGCATTGTGCTGTGTTGAGCTCATGAGAACGGGGTTTTGAAAATATAAAATGTCTGCTGTACGAAGGAAAAACAAAACAACATTCATGTAAAAAAGACACCTACGCACCTTGTGGATCATGCAATTTTTACGGGATCAGGGATTTTTACTTACATTTTAAATGTAAGCACTTGTAATTGGGTGGAATTCTATCGCTAATTTGGAGGATTTTCAGTGCTTTTAATTTGGGTGCCGGTAACCGGTATAAATAAAGACCAGTTTACGGCCCTGTAGATAAATTCATAATTTAGAAATTATTTCAAATGTTTTCAAAATTTTGGTACTCAGTATTTTCCATGAGAACTTTATTAATCGAAATATTGATACTCCATTTAATACTACTGTAGTACAGCATTATTCACCATGAAACAATATTACTGACTGGCATCTTCTGTGTGTATGTTTAAATTGTCTTGGTTTCTAAACTGAATTTGGCTGGCAGTTGGTGGGAGCCTCATGTTGTCCGGGTGCTCTCAGAGCTAAGGGGCAATATGAAGCCGATCTGTTTGTGGCATCCTGTTCTGTCGTGTGGTTGTCTTGTATCTTGTCATTGTTTGTTGCCAGTGGCATCAGGGGTGGTTTCCTTCATCCATTGGGTTGGCAGGCTGTCATATGAGTGAAATAACCTTAAGTGCAGCTTAACCCCAAGCAAACAAACAAACAAACTGAATGAAATTGCATACTGTATATAATTTAAATGTTCACATATGAGTGTCTTTATGTAAATGTAACTTGTAGGCTAAGTATCTACTGGATTTGGCAAACATGGAATTTGTCATAATTTATACACTGACATGCTTGGTATGTTGAAATGAATTAAATTCATTAATAATAACAATAAGTATAAGACAACCAACGACCTCCCATAAGTGACTTCGCACATGTCTGTATCGCAGTTTTCCAATTTGCATACATATAGTAATCCAAAGGTCCCGGGTTCGAATCCCGGTGGAGGCAAGCAGATTTTTCTCTCTTCATTTATAAAAAAACATAGTAATGTACCAACCCAGGACTAGGTTAGGAAGCTGAGTCTAGCCACCGTGTTTCCTCGGTTACCTCCTCGGTTACCTCGGTCTACCTTCTACAGTTTTGCTAACAACTCAGAGTACATGTATGTAGAAATCCTGTAACAGTCTTATGGCCACATACTCAGGTTTCACTCTGTGTGTCTACAAATGAAGAATTTTAAAGGTTCTATCTTTGTCCTGTGCATATAATATACATGTATATTAGGAAACATCAACCCAGGAAGGCCAAGGATATATGTACAGAGTTACAGAAAATATACAGAACTCGGGCAGAAATGTGGAAATATCATTAAAGTGACAGGATACCGTGCCAAAGAAACTCGTTTTTCAGTCTCAGTTTATAATATAATATCAGTTTCCATACACACAGTCATACTGGTATGTTAACTTATTCCATGTCACGTTGTATACAAGGAGCCCTTGCTGTGTCAAGAATAAAATACCAGGAATTGTTAACAAAAATAAATTGGATTAACCTCATTTTGGTCACTCATGGTATGCCCAAAATATTTTCCTGCTACTTGTACATGCTCATGTTTATGTAATTGCTACTCTTCGTGTTAGTGGAGCTACTTATGAAAAGTGCTTTTATAACATGTTTAATACAGAAAATAGAAAAATAATGTTTATATAAAAGGTAACCCTAAAGCATTTTAACTGTATCATTTATATGATTGCAGAATATTCCATGAAAGGAATGAAGAAGTACAAATAATAAAATAAAGAGATCAGAAATAACATATCAAATTAGAAAAAAAAAATTAAATAAGAAAGAGTAACCAATTAGACAACGTATAAAGAGAGAACATATCTGCAAAAACAAGCTATTGGTTGAGGCATTTATAAATTGTCTGTTAACCTTGTTAGGCTTTAGTTTAGTTTCTAATTAGTTGACTTGACATTTACTGTTATGTTCTGTTTCGTAAAATGCAACAAGACTGAGACAGTAACCACCTTGTTCCCATGTGTTCTTTGATATCCCAAAAGTCAATTTCCTTGCCCCTTTGATGCGAAGACTTGTTCCACTTAGTACAGGGTTCAAAGTTCTCTACTAATTTCCAGAAGAAGGTGTGGGAAACGAGATCCTCATGGCCTTATATCCACTGAACTATACTTGATACAAGCGGACTTACAGTAGTATAGCTCTTAATGACTGAGATGATATGATCTTACAGTCAAGAACCACTGATTCTTTGGATACACATGAGTTTAATTTTTAAGAGTGAGTTATAGAAATGTTTCTTTGTGGTATCAAATACAGTAACATTCTATTTTGGACAAGAATGTGGTTCGCTTTAGTTGGCTTTGTAAATGAAACAAAGGAAATACTTGGTAAAGAGAATAATATAAAGTAACACTTACTAGTGTTTCCACTGATATGTTTAGCATAATAGAGTAAAGTGAGAACTCCAAAGAATGATGGACCATTCATTTTGAATCCAGTCATAGTGAATTGTTCATTATCCTTGGAGTTGTCTCTTTACTCTGTAAAGTAACAGAACAGATCATGATACCATCTGTCCTGAGGATAGTCTATTTTATATTGTTAAATTGAGTAAGAAATAAACACTGTTTCGTCATAAACCTGCGCTTTACTTTAAAATAAACTGTAAATGGTCACTATTTATATTCTGAATTTCTATTGGAAATACAATTCATTTTCTTAATCAGGTAAATATGTTTTTAGCAGACTGGATTCTTATTGCCACAATTTAATAAGGTCTACACTAATGTTGTGGGTGGTATGTGGGATTTTCTTCACCCTGGTGTTTTGTCAGCTTAGGGGCAACATGAAGCTAGTTTGTTGTGGTGCTAGCACTGTAAACCTTGCACCTTAGGGGCAACATGGAGCTAGTTTGTTGTGGTGCTAGCACTGTAAATCTTGCACCTTAGGGGCAACATGAAGCTAGTTTGTTGTGGTGCTAGCACTAAATCTTGCACCTTAGGGGCAACATGAAGCTAGTTTGTTGTGGTGCTAGCACTGTCAATTTTGCACCTTAGGGGCAACATGAAGCTACTTTGTTGTGGTGCTAGCACTGTAAAAGTGCACCATGAAATATATCCTGTGCTTGTCTTGTATCTTGTCATTGTTTGTTGCCTGTGAGGTCAAGGGTGGTTTCTTTCACCCATTGGGCTGGCATGCTATCATATGAGAAAATAATCTTAAGTTTGGCGTAAAACCCCAATCAAACAAGCAATATCCTGCCTTCAAGGTTGATTAACTATGTATTTGACGGGTCAGCCAATATGATCATACCAATGTCACATGATGTGTCTGGTCAAATCTGTTTTAGGGAAATCCTGTTTGTGTCTCTGCCAAAACTGTTTGAAGGGATTTTGGGTCAATTTTCATCACTGGCTTTGAAGCCAGATTGAGTGTAAAATAATCTGATGATAGTATTACTGTTAGGTATTCCAAAGCTCCATAGACTCTGAAGACCATCATCAAAAGCCTCACATTCCTGTACAGTGTACAAAACCTGTCTATTGATATGGACTATATCAAAGCTCCATAAAGATCTCAATAGCATTTTGACCAGACTAGTGTGTTAAGATTCCTTTAGGTGGGAATATTTTACCAACTCAGCTTTCTTAATGCTGAGAAATATTTGGTTTTGTGGGTTTTTTTTTTCATATGTTCTGACATGACTTATAAAATATACAACCCTTAAACAAACAAAGAATGTGTTTTTTTTTTTTTAAATAATAAAAAAGAGTAAATTTCAAGGAAAAATATGTTTTTGTGTGACTTATCTGCCATTTGTGGACCAGAATAGTCTCTTCAGCTCTGATAATTTACCTATTTAAAAAGTTTTTTTGTTCGAGAAAAACATACAAAACCTTCTGTTCTTTGTTAGTTTGGTGTTTAATCTACACATCAATTTCCCCTGCTTTGATATCCTGTCATGTTTGTGTGTTCTCTGATGACATCACAGAATCAAGAAAAGAGTATAATTATACAGTCTGGACAGATTGTTTTTCATCAATCTTACAGTAATACACTAAAGTTAATAGTCTCTGTTATTTTGGCTGTTCTAAATTTTCATAATGTGAAAATTTAAGCAAAATCTATTAAAGAACAAGAAAGCTTATGATTAACCCATATCTATATCGAGAGAATGTCGACAACAAGTTTAAATAGTAGCAAAAGTTGTTTTCATAAGTGCAGCATAATTTTAATAGACAGAGTAAAAAGTGTAAATTCAGCAAATGATGAAGTCCGCCATATGTAACTGAGCGGAATCCGCAAAACGTGTCAGCTGGTCCCAACCTCTCTAGCGTGGAGATAGATACCCTCTCTCTCCTCTGTTTTTGCAGCCAAATGTTGCAAACTGCGGCATTGTGGCGCCTACAGCTGCTAAAAACTCTTCCTGTGTCAGTCCTCAAGGTGTACAGATCTCACAGAACCAACTTAACTGATCAACATTCGACAACAAATACATTAAAGATAATCGATACTTATGACAGCAATGAAGTGAACATGTGGATAGGGGTTACGTGACGTCAGACCTGACGTAGAATCAATTCCTCACCTGCAAAAAAGCTGGATTTCGATTGGACAAAATTCAGCTGGGGATTATGCTGACAGGCAATATGGTCGTCTCCACAGCTCTGCTTGGTATAGTAGCGTATTATAACTAGAGCTGAAACGGTTGGCATTTTTTACTAACCGGATAACAATTTGGACTATCCGTCGGTTAATCGGTTAACCGTTTTGGTGCCGTGTGAGCTAATCACGTCCTTTGTTGTTGTTGTTGTAACTTTCCATCAACAGTGTCCAGATTCCATGAGGACATAGGCTATAATGAAACTATTAATGAAACTAACATTTATTGACTTATTGTAAAAAAACTATGACATTGTCACCTTTTTGTTCACAGGATTTGCTTCTGTGGTACCAATACTGACATACCATTAATATTTAAAATGTTGATCAACTCCCCTGAATATGTACAGAAAGCATGTGCAGGAGAAGAATCAAGGCAGTCATGTGACCTTTATACGGATCATGTGACTTGTGGTTTTGACGGATCCTTTTAATATCATTCACTAATCACTATACATGTAGAAGGCTTTCAGATATTTTAACTTTATTTCAGTACAGTTTTTTTTATTGTTTTTCATAAGCATATGGCCTTCGTATAATTATACATGTCTCCTTCGACTAAAATAAAAAAAAAATTAAACGACTTTTTTTTTGTGTTTAATTTTTTTATTACATTCAAGTTATGTTTAAACGTATTCTTGTACTGGAAATAGAATAAAATACAGAAAAAATTGGCGTAGCAGCTTTTTACGATAACTCATCATAACTGTCATCTGTCACTTTTAAAATTACAATAAAAATAAATAATTGATGTATATGCTGATTGTTTGGTTTGTTTTACACCATAGTCAAGCTTTATTGATGAAGATTTATATATATTTGTGCCATATTACTAGCTTATACGTTTATCGACTGGGCTTTTAAAGGAGCTCTCGAAGCAAATGAGCATTTGTGTCCTTTTTAGTTGAGATACATGTAACAAAACAAAGTCACGGAGATATCAAAGTCACACAATATATCACCCAATAAATAGAAGTACTGGTGAGAAAGTTGTTCAGTCATTTTTACTGTCACTACATTACTGTACTGGAAGAGGCGGTAGTTCTATGGTGATTTGTACGTCGTTGTCGTCTGGTTTGTCAGCACTCATTGACGCAGTGGGTGAAAATACCTTCCTCTTATCTCTACAATTTTCCCTGATAAATATGAGTTCATTTACAGTGTCATCATCCAGTCTTGCCCGCTTTTTGGTAATTATGTCACCAGCCACCGAAAATATTCATTCAGAAGGAATGGAAGTTCCCTGGATTGCTAAGTATTTTCTCGCTAGGGTGAGCAAACATGGGAATCGATGATTTTTTCTTTTCCACCAATCATAAGGGTCTATTTCCGATCTAACAGTCTCAATTTTATAAGTTGCAACTTCTTTCTCAATGTAAGCTGTGTCCTGTACATTTGCCTCTTATTTGTCATGAACACTCAATTATGTAAGGCTCTTTTGACAGATTTCTGGAGGTAAAGCGTTTAGCCAAATCAGCTGTGACGACCTTCTTAAAATCTTTTACAATCTTACTGCCTTGTTCTTCGTTGACCCAATGGTTGTGTAATAAACCTGATACTGTTGGGTAGACCATGCTGAGCGTGGGAAAGTCTTCTGAACATACAATGGGTGTAACCATTTGCAGCGGCTTGAGAATCGGTTTAATTTCTTCAATTGTGTATCATACCATGTCGCTCAGTTCCAAACTCCTTGCGTCAGATGCACTGGTTACGGAGTTATCGTGGATGACAGCGAATATCGTGAATCTCTGTTCTGACAGACGTTCAAACATCATGTATGTGGAGTTCCACCTAGTGTTAACGTCTTGAATTAAAGAATGTTCTTTTATAGAAATCTGTTTGTGTCTTAATTTCAATTCAAAACTGGCTACTGACGACTTTTTAAAGTGCCCAACAAGTGAACCTGCCTTCGGCGGCTGCCCGCATTATTGCGTTGAGCGAGAGACCGGCATTGACTCCCAACTTGAACGTGTGGCCAAAGCACCTTACATGGATCCAACCAAGAGATTGTAGGCATGCTACAATATTTGCCGCGTTATCCGTAGATATTCCTGCGATCTTACTCTGCAGGATTTTAAATGTTGTCAATTGATTGCGAAGGTGTGATGGAAGATGCTCAGGAGTGAGTCTGTCAGTTATTTCACTAGTGCTGAGAGCATTGTGATATATGTTCATATTACTATCAATGTAATAAACCGTTGCAGTAATAAAGCTCTCTGTTCCGTAACTGGTCCAAGCGTCAGTTGTCAACGCAATGCTCTCTTGTTTATAGGTCTCTGATAAGGGTTTCTTTCAAACTTTCGTAATAATAATTTGAGTAATTTCTAATTGTGGTGTGGCTTGGCACAGTGTATGTTGGGTCTATTTTTGCCATTTCTGAATCCAATACCATTCACAATACTTAGCGGTCGCAGATATGTGGCATAGAACTCCACGATGCCCCTCGTAATTTCCTGCCATTTCCCTTTTGACATCAACTTTTTTTCGAACAGGAGTATTGTTTGATTTTTTGATTGTGTAGACTGAGTCGACAGCGGATGTTTGTGCCTTAAATGATTGTTGAGGTTTGATGTTGAACCTGGATACGCTAGTTTGGTCTGACATAATGTACACTCTGCCTTTTTTCCCTCATCTGTCAACTTGAAGTGCTACAACACAGTGGAGCGTCTTGACTCCATGGCTGTTCTCTATTACACTGAAACGAGCGAGAAGGCTTGCCGTATAATACAGTCCGTGGATGTATCTACTAGTAACATGTGATCACGCGTGTCTATGGATGATCGATCATGAATACACATCAGTACCGACACAAGCCCAAACTCCTATTTATAGTATCAATAATATTTATATTTGATTACGGTAGAGAGAAAGGATATACCGTATAATCACAGTAATAAACAGAATTAATTTAAATTAAATTTTAAGCATTATCATTTATTACATCTTTCTAAAACAAAAAAAATAAACAACTTGGTTCATTTTCTTAATTAGCAATTCATAATTTACATCAATCCAACTCTTTCATATTATAATTTATCATCATTGATATAAAATATATTTCTTAAAACTTGACTCAGTAAAGGTAAGGCAAGGGAGGTCAATCTTGTGATAACATATTTCAGCCAATCAGTTTCAGCCTATGTATGATGATGACCGCCATCTTAATCTTTTCGTATTGATCGCGATTTTCACCCACAACCCCTGCAAAACAGATTAGAATAAGAAAATACGAAGTAATTTCTTTATTATCAGTCAGACCAGGTATTTAAGTTGTAATCATTTAATGTAGATCATAAATAGCTGTCGTATAGCACTATTTGAGGTGGTGCTGTACGCCTGAACAGTGTAGGGGTTTTGGTCTGATACCGTGTCTACTGTTCCATGGAAAGTTTGATTAACCGTTTGGTGATTTTTCCTAACAGGTTAACTGTTTCTAAGAAACCGTTGCAGTTAACCGTTTCAGCTCTAATTATAACTTTTAGGTTGCCGATTACTCCACTTTATTTGACAGTTGAAAGTAAAGTTTTTCTTACTCAGCTGACAATAGACTTTTTACCTATAGTCAACTTTATCAAAAGTGGTCTATTCTTTTAAAGTTTATTTTGGCTTTTCTAAACTTTTATAAGGTGAAATTTTAAGCAAAATCTGTTAAAGTGAATCAGTTGAGGCAAATGTTACTACATGTACAGTCAACATAAATATTAGAACATACATGCAATCCTCAGAAAATGATTGTTTTTAAACTTGTTTTTCACTTTTTTTATGTATGATATTTGAGATTTTTTTTGTTCTGCTTTTAAGAAGGTTTTATTTTAATTTGCTCTATGTAGGTATGCTACTTCTTCCCCTTCTCTCTTAAGAAACCAGCTGTATATATAAATAACACTTGAATAGTTCACCTAGAGCAGAGGTCTATCAACAGGACAGTCACCATTTTTTCCATTCTTCCACTTACTTTCCCAGGCCCTTCAATTTTGTTTTGAAGTTAGAGCAGATTTTAGAAGTGTTTTACATAAATCTGTCTTTGCTTTAAGGACAACCATATATTTTGAACATTCTTTTGCTGTTTTTGATGACAAGGAGTTGAAAAAATTATGAAGAGAATTTGCTTTTATCTAAATTCCCCTGCCTTTTTAAAGGGGAATGAGATGCCAAACAAAACGTTAAGACAACTGATGTCAAGTTGGTTAAAATAAATTCCTGTTGTAATATCTGAATCCAGATCCATTTTATTTCATTCAGATAGTAAATTAATTACCTTCGTGTTTGTTGACCAGTGCTAAGGAGTCTATAAAATGCCTGGGTGATTCGGTACATAGTTGTAGACTAATATAAAAAGTAAATCCCATCCGAGCATTTAATGAGCCTTGAGAAAAACAAGAAGCTTATGCTGTACCTTGAGACTGCTCTAAACCAATCAGGTTTTTATATAAATAAAACTTAACAACCATGTAAGTAACCTGAAAAATATATTTTTGTGGTGTCATTTTAATAGAAAATGATCATTAACAGTATTTTTTATTATTTTTGGATACTGTACAACTCTCTTAGTTAAAACAGTTACTAGTTGAGAGAATGTTGCAGGCTGATTTATACCTGTATGGATATCGAACCAACATTAGCCAAACAGCCATAAGTGACTTATTAGATAATCTTAGCCTAATAGTATACAGTGGATACTCCAAAGGAAGAAGACATCTTTTTGACTCAATACTCACTCCCAATGAGCGGGCTATTGGAGGGAGCTTCATGTTGCCTTGGTGCTCTCAGCGCTAAGGGGCAACACAAAGCCGATGTGTTGTGGCAGCCCTTTATGTCCTGTGGTTGTCTTGTATCTTTTTATTGTTTGTATTTCTAAGCATCACGTTGGCTATTATCTGCAGTGATTCGCT
>JAUELC010266741.1:0-10322 GCA_031471745.1 Cryptochiton stelleri | reverse complement strand
TATGCAGACTGCTGTTATAGTCGACATGGAGTTTGAGTGCGACTACACTATCAGTTTAATGATGTAACAAAAAGTCAACAAGCGACATGTACCAAACACAGCAGACAGGGTCAATAAAAAACTAAGCGATTAATCACAAATGAAGCTAACTAAAAGTTACGTAATTTCTTACATTAATGAGCTGGAACGCTGACTTTCCGAACAACGTCAATTACGAATCCTGCTTCATATAAACAAATGACTGTCCCTATAAAATTGTCTCGAGGAAACTCCATTCAATCACTATTTGTCTTAAACTACGACTTGTGAATTGTGAATGACTTAACAACTGTCACTGTGATACATAGTCCAATACGTAACCAGTCTGTAAGCTGGAAAAATTAACCCAGTAAGTGCAGACGACATACATACATTATTTTTACAAAGCTATCAGATCATTTGATCATTTTGGACTCGCCAAATTCACTTGGTGGTATGTGCGATTTGTGAATTAATAATTACACAAGCTGTTTGGTTTATAGGCTCCAGCCACGTATTTTGTTTCAGTACATACTCCATATCGGTGTACCGCAGCATACTCTCGTCTGTTACCAATCCGTAGGAGGATTTGTTGCAGTGATTGGTGACTACTGAACAGATAGAAGTACAAGCATTACAGGTTAATAGGAATAAGTCGTATTGTTTTCGAGCGTCACTGTGAATCTAACGTCTTTATTCAGATATCAGCGTTTGCTGCAAATATGTTTAGTGTTTATTTCTGTATACATTTTGTTTTTCAGATGGGAAAGTATTTAAGTGGGGAATTATAGAAAGCAGGTCAGCTCTGAGTTCATTGACCGTAGCAGACGATCTTATCGCTTGTGCCCGGAAGCTGGCTGAGGCTGTCAACTGCCCTTAACATTTACAAAATGTACAATCATTAGACAGTTGCCTGCGCACACTCAACACAGACGATTTGTGTGCATCGCAGCGGAATCACCAACATTTTTCAACTGTTTCGCCCAGCAATGTTATTTTGTTTCCGTTGCACGTGCTTCATGGAGACAGATATACATCCTTAGAAAAGGGGTCTTTAATGTTTGGCCTGGCAAAGAACGAGACTGTCTCGTATTTTACTGATGAGGACGCTTCAGAATATATCTCTGCGTTACGTGAAGACCAAATCATACGGACGCACCTTCATAATACATTTAAATATTAACACCGTCATAAATTTAAAGAGATTTTAGATCACCATTATACAGAATGGGATCGAGGTATTAACAATGCTACCCGTAGAACTTCAGTCACGGAGCTGATATCCGATGGGCAATATGTTGTTCCATTAATAAAAGTAGAAAATGACCACGACGGCCTTTCAAGTTTATATTTCAATAATCTGCTTACTCTTCAAAGATTCAAAGTCACCGCCATTGGTCATGAGGTGTACACGGGGAGGAGTTGGGGTACGTTTTTGGTGCGCCCTTTGTGGCTGGAATACCTCCCGCGTAAGTGCCGATGACATACATACATTTTACATAGCTATCAGATCATTTGATTTCATGTTCATATTTCAATAATCTGCTTATTCTTCAAAGATTCAAAGTCACCGCCATTGGTCAGGAGGTGTACACGGGGAGGAGTTGGAATATGTTTTTGGTGCGCCTTTAGTGGGTGGAATAGCCCCCTTTCAAACAATGGAATATTCCAAAACTGAACGCCAGTTAAGTGAAGCTGTGATGACATACTGGACTAACTTTGCAAAATCTGGGTAAGTCTGATATTATAGATAAATTCGTACCGGCTAATCACAAATCTCATTTATATTGGAATATGTTCTGAGTTATCTGTCGATTACTTTGTTGAGTGTTTGTTTCTGTCGTCTTGTAATTCTATTTTTTGGCAATACTTTGTAGAATTGTATGTGTATCAGACGATAAGCATCACTCTAGTTCAAGTCTTCTCCCTTCCCTATTACTTGCAAAGGTTGATGTAAATCCTTTAATCTCTTCCTCCATTTAGTACATGTATGTGTGGTGTTATAATTGACCCTCAGGCCATCAGGATCTTAGTTTCACATAACATACAGCTGTAAAATATAGCACAGGGTCCTCTGTAACAAAAGAAACCCGAATGTCATAAACTTATCGTGTATATATTATCTTAACAGAAACCCAAATGAACCAGTGAAACAGATTCGAGGTCACAGTAAATTCCAGGAGATTCAATGGTCTGACTATACGGCCTTGAACCAAACTTTCCTTCAAATATGTAAGTTGCTTTAGTGAGCATAATTAAGTGTTTTAAAAAATTATTTGAGATACTATTTACGCCACACCTAGGCTTATCTGAACGAGGTAGACATTGGACACGTTCGCTCCTTATATAATTTGATGAACTATATTCGCTGTGTTATGTAATCAAAACTATCTTGCACACAAATATGTTATTTTAAAACCTTCATATGTTCTTACATTTCTGTTCCAGCCATGCGGCCTAAACTGGGGATGCATTACCGTGGTCGACAATTGGCACTCTGGCTCGAGCTCATTCCAAAATTACATAAAACAGACGGTGCAGACCCAAAGGAGCATTTGTTAAAGGATTACCATAATATGACGACATTTGATAGTCCTGAAAAGCTCGTTCATATTGACAATCTGTTCCCGCCTCCTACAACAACAACGACAAGTAGCGCCCCGTTTACAACTAGGGGAGGTAACTTGAGGGGAACAATTGACTCTAGAGAAATCAGCGAGTCTAATGAGGCAACGCAGTTAAATACAAATCAGGAAATAACAATGCTTCCACCATCACATCACTCGGGAGATGGTAGAAACTTCAGCACTGCCGGAGGTTTTATAATGGGTGATCACTCCGTCCAAGTCAGCATCACCATAGCAGTGGGCTGTTCACTACTGTTCTTAAATATTCTCATATTTGCTGGAATTTATTATCAGCGAGAAAGGATAAAAAAATTAAAAAAGCCTCAAGTGGAGGCTGAGTGTTTACGAATGAATCGTAAACCGGAGGAGGAGAACGGTCGCGGAAATGGACCAGAGACAATCAGCTTATTGTCCACGCCTATATCACAGTCTCCTCAGGTTCCCCATTATAAAGGGGACCCAGACTATGGACACACCCAGCCAATTGTCGTTAAGTCACAGTCCACATATGTGCCTATGCATAAGCTGCCTTCCTTTTCGTCAGCTCCCCTGGCTAAGCCTACTGTAATCATAGGCCCAAATTCAAGAATGACAAACCCCTACCAAAAACCAAACCATAGAATTAGTCAAGTGAGTGTACATCATACAAAAGGCTCGGAGCCTTTTGATAGTAATAGTGCTGTTACAATTGTATAATAAAGGTGATCATACGTTCTACAAAGTTACGTATAATATATTGTATTGTGTATAAAAAAAATCGATCATGCTTTAAGATTTAAGTGTCCTGAAAAACAGGTTTCGCGAAGAACATTCATTATACATCGAAATTCAGGTGCGGTGTGAAGTGAAATCCACTCTACGCCATATACTATCTTGGGATTTAACAGAGGATGCAACATCACTTTGTGTGTGGATCGTTACAGTGTATAACTCTGAATAGTATAAACTAAATCTTCACGCCCTTAAACTCTCTCATTCTGATACGCTCCATCAATTTAAGGCTGGAACAAATGGAAAAAATATTCTTAACATACAGATTTGGAAAGTATTACAGGTTGCAACGTATCCGTAACTACAGAAACTAAAGTGAAATTTTGTGAAATTAGCTTTTATTCTTATGTGTGTTGTTATTTCAACCAATCGTTACAGAAAAGCAATCTCATTTACACTTTCAAAATAAGAATATTCTTTGGCATTTGTACCATTAGAGATTCATCAACGGGAAGTCAAATATATTTTACGCTTCCATACATGAAAAGCGAACCCACCATTTGACTCGGAAACCAGTGGAATATCCTTACTCCGGATTTAAGGACGTACAATTTATTAGGCAAATTATGCAGTTATTAGTATATCATGTTTGCGATATAACAAATACAGTGTATAGTGCTTGTGAGTGACTTTGATACGTTGCAAGGGACAAGCTATAATTGTACATATTGTTATATGACTAAGGTGCTCAGTGTTGATCACATGTGTTTGCATATATCTTCCAAAAAAATGGACAATGTTGGATGGATTATCATCAAATGCCTCGAAAAATTTGACCTACAGAGGAGGAGTATATAGTCAATGTGTGTATGTTATTTGTAGTTGGTTTAATTTATTAATTTCACTGGAATACTTACAGGGCACACGCCGTCTGGAAAGGAATCTCGACATTGAAATACATTTTAGATGAAATGGTCGTGACACTACTTTTGTTAATTTTGCGTGTGAACACCGTTAGTAAGCCTATGTGGTTGTACTCTTAGCGTACATCCTTCTGTTACATCTGTTCTGAAGTAGTCGGGATTTCTGGAGTTACTCGAGGGTATTACGTTTTGAGCAGTTGATTTAAGCAAGGGAAGCACAATGGGAGTTTACGATAGATATGTAGTATCTTCTGGGAAAAGAGGTCACTCAAATCCTTAAATTGTTTGAGCTATTGTTGCCAGAGAAAACGGATTGACGTGATTTTGTTTTCAGAGATGTGTGTATGTTGACAATAGTTTTCATTATCCATTATCCATTGAAGGCAAATGTTTCATCAAGGCATTATCTCGCGTAAGAATGGGTATTTGTTTTCTTAGAAACTTTGATAATAGATGTAGTTATATGTGTGATTTTGTTGGAATTTATCCTCTGTCAGTGGTTAACCATGATTATTGTCACACATACAGATACACACAACATGCTAATCAAAGAATGGCAGTTATGTTTAAGTATTTACCGTTTTTTATTTGCATTTAGAATAATTATACTTTCACTGTGAGCGGTGTTAACATCAGCTTACTTTGGAGAACAACGTTTTGTCTAGTTTTGAAGATCGCTCTCAAACTAACAGTGCAGGCATAAATATATTCAACGATAATATGTCCAACCATTGCAAACCATGTATTCGGCACCAACACAAAGAACAGATTAAATAAACATATTCAGTTATTGATATTTACAGTGTCTATTTTATATTCACAATGTCATCGCATGAGTTAAAATTGACCTTCTCGGTTTTTCCGATATGGCCTAGAATATTAAGTTCCAGATCGAATGTTTTATACTAGTAAAACATGTTACAAAGGGGTAAATCTGTAACTCCTTTGGATGTACATCTTTTAACAATCACTAAGTTTCAATACATTTTCTGTAAACTGTTGAATTGGGAGAAAAATAAACAACACTTTTATCATATCTGTATAGTGTATCAGCGTCAGTTATACGAATACAAATGTTTGATCTGGGGGGAAAAGACAAGCATGGGTTATGGATTGCATATCCGTACTCAACTTCCGTTGTTCCTGTCCTCGCAAAAACTGCATAAACTACAGTCTCTTTATGTATTCAGAATCGAACCGGTCTTTTAATGTTGAAACAGAGGGTTGCATCCAGGATACCTTTCCCATTGTTTATGAATAACCAAGCTATTGAGAACGATCCATAAACGTTGTGTTATGTCGATAAATATCGATACCGAATCATGATAACAGAGATCAGAAGGCTTTGTGAGTGACCACAGTTGGAGACATGAAAGACTTAAACATGAGTTATTTAGAAAACTGAATCTAAATTAAGCTCATCTAGCACCCTAATTTTACCCAAGTCATTTGTCCCCTTGATATCTGCCTCCGTAGGACACCTACCCCCCTCATGGTTAATGCAATAAGAGCAATACGGATATTCTATTACCCAGGGAGCAATTTGTTGTGGGGATATGTCCTACGGGGGAGATGCCCTGGAGGCAAAAGGAATAGGCGTGGGGTTGGGAATTCCAGTAGGCACGTATATAATATGTTTAGCTGAAGATGTTGGGTGGAAATGTACCGGGAATGTTTACAGGGGGAATGCCCTGGAGCCGTGCATTCTGGTGTACTCCTTTATTGATAATCAGATGTGACATCACATTTCGGCATATAATTGCTCTATTACAAGAAGACAGCGCAACAAAAACAGCAAACATCCGTTGGTAACTTTTTCATATCGTTGGCCAATTACAATAGATATATGGAAAGTTTTTGACACCCGTCACGTTAGTGGAAGGGGGACTTCTAACCCTAACCCTAACTTTAGAGAGTTGCTATCCGTCTGTCGTTCCGATAACCTGAAAACAAATTCAAAAATTAACTTCAAAACTGAAATGTAGCTTCCTCTTTTCACTATTTCACCAAATTACGCAAACCAATATGGCTGCAATTGTCTGTTTAACGATATTAACGCCTGAATGTGTTGTGAACACGTCAAATTGCAAATAAATGTATTGATTACCTTCAAACTTGGATTATTGCTTCTTCCTGTTAAAACGAGAGATGATATTGCATTTCACCAAATTCTTCCCACCAATACTGCCGCAATTGCATATTTTACATTATTCACACATGCATGCGTTGTGAACACGACAACTTGGACTGTAGTTTCCACCTCTTGAGACGACGGAAAGGAATGCATTCAACCGGATTCCGCACACCCATATGGTCGCTATCTCATATTTTACAATATTCACGCATGTATGTGTTGTGAACACGATAAATTGAAAACAAATTTACCGCTCAACTTCAAACTTAAAATGTAGCTTTATCCTGTTGAGGTGATGGATGGAATTGTATTCCACCAAATTCCGATCAACATTATGGCTGCTATAGCATATAAGTTTTGCGAACATTAAAATGGCGGGCGATTGGTGGGATCTTCAAGATCTACCGGTGAGCTAAGGGTAAACACTAAGCCGATCTGTTTGTGGCGTTTAGCACTGTATATTTGCACGATTTTTCTGATTGTACGTCGTTATACCCCACTCAAACAAACAAATAGCAAACTTAGAATGTAGCTTCCTCCTTTTAATAGGAGAGATAATACTGAATTTCACACGATTCCGCCTATCAATATGGCCGCCATTGCGTAATTTACACCTATATGTTTTCCATCATTGCATGCCTTTACAACTTTCATGCATATATATGTTATGAATTTGAAAACCAACTGCCTGTTTCTCGTCTGCCACCCACCAGTACGTGTATGGCCTGATACGAGCATGCAATATAATGTTACTAACATTTTATCATTTGTTTAATTTAACACATTCATTAATAAGTTACAACCTAAAAGATTAGCCACGGGAATCTGGATAAAGAGTTTGAAGAGAACAAAAACAATGGTGTGAACAGGTCTCTTTGAAGAGTACGATTTTGGTTACCCCCCCCTCCAAAAAAACCCCTCAAAACCTGTGTGCTAATTGTTAAAACAGTGTACGGAATGTAAAATAGAGGTGAGTGGATTAGAGAAAAAAAACAAATGTGTTATTTTCAGAGTATACTACTTAATATATCAGCATATAGCCCATATATAAATACCCAGAGTTACACGTACTAAAATTACTAGTCTGACTGAAGAAATATACTAGCTTTTACCTTCAAAGGCAATATTTAATCTATTGTAGTATCAATTCACAAAGCACATTTTTACTACCCAAGG
Organism: Cryptochiton stelleri; assembly: GCA_031471745.1. Classification (NCBI taxonomy): domain Eukaryota; kingdom Metazoa; phylum Mollusca; class Polyplacophora; order Chitonida; family Mopaliidae; genus Cryptochiton; species Cryptochiton stelleri. Next base: position 2,733 of record JAUELC010266741.1, on the reverse strand, counting down.
ACTATGACTTAAATAAAAATGCGTACATTTTAATGGCAACTCGATTAGTACGCACTATTACCTAAAGATGAAACAGTTGTAATGTCAACTGAAATGGTATAGACTGTTAACTAAATATGATACAGTTGTAATGTCGACTGAATTGTTACTTACAATTAACCTAAGATGATGCGGCTAAAAGTTGAATCGCATTCATTTGGTCACAATTTACAAAATATGAGACAGTTGTAATTTAGGCTTGATTGATACTCATTAATAAGTGATGTTGTAATGTTAATAAGAATAAAAATCTTCCAGGAATAATTCCAATGTTTATTGATTAAAACAAAAAGGCTAAGATTCGAGATTATCTAAGCCTCAGCTAATAGTGAGCGCTGTTAGATTACTGCCCTAATGTCTTTTTTTATAGTTTGGCCATGTTTCTATACTTGTCTACTTTATTCTGAATGATTGCTGTAGTCAATTGATGTACATTCCATTTCACGGAAACATCTTTATTTTGGGGTTACAACATTAATGGTTCTGTTCATTTTAGTTCTTTTTATGTAGTATGGTATTGTATGCTGTCATCCGCAGAGAGCATTGTGAGCATTTATAACGGGTAAAAGTATGGTGGACAAATTTAATAATATAGTCGATCAGTCACAAGTAAAGCAATCTATAAAGGAAGATTGATCCGTCTAAATGTGTAACTGAAATGAGGAAAATCAACGCATGCCAGCATTTTGACCAAGGTTGAATTTTGTTTATTGACCCATATCAATTTTACTATGAGAGTAGGCCGAAATAGGTCAAGTTATGTATGTTTTTTTTAAAAATAAATGCAGAGTGAAAAGATTGCTTGCCTCCACCGTAATACGAACGCAGATCCTTTGGGTTATTTTTGTGCGTAAAGTCAGACTCCCTACATTACTATTGAAACCCCTGTATATATCTTCTCAACTTTTAAATTTTTGATGGTATTTGGTAATACAATTAAAAAACTATATAACTGATTTGTTTTGAACTGGTTAGGCACAAACAGATTGGATAGTGGAAAGTGTACATCCTGGACTAACCTATAGACCTCAGGGTAGGTGTGTGAAAGACTATGACAACTTCATGATCCTTTCCCCAATGTAGCCCATATTGTAACAGTTATTCTTTAAAGCCGCTTAATTCGCACCTAGTCGTCTAGCCATTTAACAATACTGACTAAACCACCTTGTATGGACAGTATGGTAACCTGTTGTTTGGTACCGCGAAATATATCTGTCCCATTTACTACAAATATGCAGCATGCCCAACCCACGTGCAACACTGTTAAATTGTTTGTTTGTTTGATTGGTGTTTAACGTCGTACTCAAGGGCATTTCACTTATATGACGACAGGTTATCCACTTCTTACTCTGCCTTACTTAATACGGTGGAAAACGGGAGGTTTGTAACAACCACCACCCGACATTTTCAACAGATTTATTATTGTCACCAGTTGTATTCATAACCAGCCGCCGTGGATTTTATAATGCTATAATACTATTTTTAAATACTCAAATAGTTTTGTTTCTCTGCTTTCTAACTATACATCAAGACAAGTGCTTTTGTTGATTAAACTAGGAATATCTGACGGTGTTTACTGACATTTCTTGTCGGTTGCTGTTTGTCTGACAACAAAAACACAGATTAGCCCCGGAGTCCATTTGGATAAAGAGGTTGAAAAAAAAAAAACCAACAACGACATGAGCAAGTCTTGTCAAAGGTACGATTTGGGTTAAAGAAAACCCCCCAGTATACTAGAGGTTAGAGATTTCATAGAGACTGAAAACAAATGTGTTGTTTTCAGAGTATTCTACGCAATAGAGCAGCATATAGCCCATATATAAATACACATTGTTACATGTACTCAAATTACTAAAGTCTGACTGAAATATGCGAGCTTTTACCTTCAATAACAATATTGAATACATTGTAGTAACAATATATTTAATCGATTGAAGTAACAATTTGAAAAGCACATATACTTTGGCTTGGAGTCTGCTGATCAGGGGTTCTTTAACCAGAATCTAGACACCCTTTATATTTATAACAGACAAGATGAGCTCCGTGCAGATTAAATATAAGAAACAGTAAAAACTTTCAGTAAATACAGAAAACATAAACCCATGTTCTTACTTAAACTTATATATGTAAAATATTGAGATGATGTTTAGAAAGTAAAATAGTTTGGTCTATTTGCAATTGCCTTGAATTGACTTAATGAGCAACTGATTTTACTTGGGAATAAGAAACAAAATAATGAGATTTACTATAGCAATGGACAAAGCAACAATTTCAGCGGGGATCATAGAAGCCATTTCTATCTCGAGCTTCTCCAAACCACATAGGTTAATATAAGGGAATTTAAGGGAATCTGCTGTGAAAAACAGGCCGAAATGAACTTGATGTTACAGCAAATCGATACAGCAAAATTACAACAACAAACATAATCTTGAATTAAAGGCAAAATAGGCCTATATAAATGTATGTGTATATTTAGAAACATTTGGGAAGAACGGTTACAGTACGCCTCCATGCAATCACGTTATTGTATATACAATAAAGATGTGAGAACGTCTTTCTAACTTGTACAGTATGCATTGGATACGTTATATTCTATATGTAAGTTAATTAAATGAAACTATCTCACTGAAAAACGTCATTCTGACTTTAACAGTATCCATCGGATACGTTATATTCTATATATCATTTCATTTA
>JAUELC010266637.1:0-10322 GCA_031471745.1 Cryptochiton stelleri | reverse complement strand
GTTACAGGCCCAACACTCTACCGACTGAGCTACGGAGGCTCACGATAGAATGAGTTCCCGAATTCTAACCCAGTGAAAACTGCGATTCTCTCTCAACATGAAGCACTGACACAGGGACGCAAAAGTAGCATCTTTTTATCTAGATATAACTCGCAATTGGTTTTTGCTTCAGTAAATCCGAAAGCCTGGTTCTGGCATATGTATATTTGTAATAAATGAAGAGAGAAAAAAATTTGCTTGCCTCCACCATTTTTTTTTAAATTTTTTTTTGATTTTTTTTTTCTTCATTTTTTTTTTCCCCGTTCAGGCACAACGTCACAAAATGTAAAGGCTCCGTAAATTTGGATCAGATCGGAGCGAAACGTGGTATAGATTGTTGTTATCTATTGATGGAGTTCGATTTTTACTATTACATCATCAAATTGTTCTACTCTATCAGTCCATTGTGCAACCTTTTTTTATTTCCAAAGCTATAATTCTGTATATCGGTTTGGATGTGTAAAACTACCATATTTCTACTATTTCTTCTATTCGTGCCATGACTGTAAATGTACGACTCGGAGGAATTGAAGGATGTCAATGATTTTACAAAGTATTCGATGAAACAAGAACAACTGTCTTAGATATGGAAAAGGGCAGTACATGTATGTTTCTAGTTCATATCTATGCTGTCTTTGCTTAGCATTGGTGAAACATTAACTTTCCAACAAGGCAAAACAGTTCATATGTTGGTTGTGAACATGTTCACACCGTTTTAATGTTGGAGTACAACGCCGTGATATAAGTGAAATACCCTTGAGTACGGCGTAAAACACAAATCAAAGAAACAAAACTTACATAACGATGATTGATATAAAGTTACATTGACTAGATCAACGAATAACAGAGATGTGACTTCATAAAAGTAATCAACATTTCTAGGAATTGAGCCTATGGTGTATGATTCCATTTATTTGAACTCTACCTTTATGTCCACGTGGCTTATTGTATTGTGTAGCAATCGCCAGACAGGAGAAGCAGGAATGGAACAGGTGACTCTTAGAATTGTATCCTCTATACGTATGCAAGTTAATATAAGGTTTACGCCTTACTTAAGGTTATTTCACCTCTATGACGGCCTGCCAGCTCAATGGGTGACGAAAACAACCTTTACACGATACTGGAAACAAACAATGGTAAGATACGACAACGAGACGGACCAGGGTAACGGGTACCTCCTGCCAGCCACCCGTTAATGGTGCAGTAAAGTTACAAATATTGAAATGCCAGTGTAAACATACATATCGTTAAAACACTTATCCACTTATCTTTTGTATTTAAAGTCATCACGGATCATTTTTTTTTAATTTTAATCAAACCAGTCTTCGGCAAAAACGCTTGAAACAGGTTCGTGTCGTTAAGAATGGTATAATATAAAGGTCAACATGTACTTTGTAACGTAGAAGAGTAGACGGCTTTATGAATCAGGTCCATAAAGTGTACAATAAATGAATTCCCAACTTATAACTAACAAAAAAATAATCTTAAATTCCGAAAGTCGTGTCTGTCATGTTTACCCCACATCGATTATAACAGACAAAGGTATTTATGTGGCGGGTGGAACAAAAGTATACACGCATAGAGAGCATGCGCGAAAGTTACCTATATCAACCCGATATTAAGAATAGTTTATATAATAGTAATCTGTCGTATCATTCACTTAAAACAAGCTGCCCTAGGGAATGGAACAAACTGCCTCACATCTCCGTGAAATCAACTCAACATCTTTATTTAAATCAAAATTAAAAACTTACCTTATTTAAAATCTTAATGTCAATTAGTCTTCATGCTGGTGTAACATAAATCTCAATACTTGCACAAGGTAACATATATATATATTATTATGCACATTCACATTCTTTTTAAACTTTATACATTGATTGCTCCTGAAGTTTTTTTTCTTTTTTACTTTACAACGCATGATTTAGCTGCATGTTTATTCTATGAAGGGATAGAGCAAGCTCTTCACAGAACTTTAATCCTGCAAATTTATATGAATTTTATTGTTATCGTCTCATGTTATATTTTGGTTAATAAAATCCATCAATCAATCAATCAATCTATCAAGATCTATTGATAAACTTGCCGCTAAGAGTTTATCTAGCTAGAAGAAGAAATGATCCATCTTTTGTTTAATTATTCAACATCTCTGTGTCAGTGTGTTTCATCTTTGAAAATACATGGTATCTGTTGAAAAGACGTGTTGCAATAAGACAAAATGTTGAATTAACAGTGCAAAACACCACAAACAATTCCTAAGCTCGATGAACAACAGGCCGACAAAAAGATCATACTATCCACCCCCGCTAAAATTTGTAGAAAGTGGGCTTTTAAAACACTTTCGCAATGTTCGTTCAATCATTTTTGTCAGTTGATTATTTTCTTGTTACACACGGTCTGGCTTCTCGAAGTCATTTTCAATAAAACCTTCTTGACACATGGGCAAACAGCTTGGCATTTGAGAGTGTTTGGGTAAAATCATAATGTAGCAAATATTAGAGTTAATATCACATCTTTACTCCCACAGTGTATTGATTGTTTGTCATAATAGTGGACACAGTAATTCCCCGATCATCAACCACGGCAAACGAGGACACAAGATATGAAGTTACGTAAGATCACGTCTCTGTTCAAATACGTCAATATAAAGGCTTGGATCGGCATTAAAGGGCTGGAAAGGTCAACGTGAAAATATGTAATCTCAAATCCGAAAATGGCGCCTTCCATGTTTAACATCTACATTCAAAGGGGGAATAAGAGGAACAATGCCAAACTTTAACACACTCTAACTTTATTTAGAAACTGTTCTCCAACTATGTGCCATACTTTCTGAAACACTTTCAGATAAGCTTTTATCTTGATATAGACATTCTGAAGTAGACCTACTAACAACAAATATTAGAATTTATCTAATGTATTAAAAGGAGAGTTGGACCATCCTTTATATCACCGTTATATTTTGATTGATTTATTAACTGATTGATTGATTGGTTGATTGATTGATTGATTGGTTGATTGACTGACTGACTGACTCTGACTGACTGACTGACTGACTGACTGATGTTGACGTCGTTTTTTAAAGTATTTCACTTATATGACGGCGGTTTACTTAAATTATAAACAGCTATTCAACTCAACACAACCATAATGTGAGTTATATATAAATCCTAAAAAAAATATGTTTTTCCAGAGCTGACAGCATGGATATGCCTACAAACTAAACCATTGGGCCAACGCCATAACAACTAGCGGCTTTCTTAATATTGGTCCCGTGGCCACCGGTTAAGCGCATCGCTCTAGTACCGATACTCCTCAAGTCGGCCTCCCTCAACGATTTCCCTTCATGCAGCCAATCTTGGCCGTTTTGCATTACATTTTGGGTGTGGGAGATAACTCTTGTAGATCTACTTCGACACATTTATTGTTGATTAGCTGGTGAGTTTGGAGTTAGCAATTGAGCCATTTAAACATCAATTGTGAGCCGTTTAATGATTGATTGATAGGTGTTTACCGCCACCTTCAGCGATATTTCCGCCCCCTGTGACGTGAACATTTGTACAATGTTAAATTATTTATCCCATCTAAAGCACACAAAGCCATGTCACGTTTAAACTTATAAATTTATTCCATGTCCTTCAAAAGGTCTTCTGTTTGAACCGGAGAAAGTCTGCTATGACAGGATAGGATGTTTTTCAACATTTATTAACACCGAGAGCACTCCCTCTTCTCCAGAGAAGATAAACGTGCGATTTTTGCTGTACACACGTCACAACCCTACGTCACCACGCATCGTCATCGGCCATGACGCCGGCAGCTTAACAACAGCCAACTTCAATTCCCATGGCAACACGAAGATTATTATCCATGGTTACCAAGATAGCGGAACAACGTCATGGATTAAGCATATGACCAGTGAAATTCTAAAACGTGTAAGTGAAACCTCCTATACGTCATTAGGGAATCTTCTGCGAGATTCCACCTCTAACGTAAGTAGGCGCCATCTTGTTTCTGCGAGATTCCACCTCTAACGTAAGTAGGCGCCATCTTGTTTCTGCGAGACTCCACCTCTAACGTAAGTAGGCGCCATCTTGTTTCTCCCAAGCTGGCTACATAGCTTCGAATCCCAAATGGGCTTACGATTTGTCGGTGTTTCCAGTGTCGCCGCATATCGAACTGAACGTGACCGCTGGTGTTGCTGGCGACAACTTGGTAACGCAAATTTGTGTCGCCTGTGTCGCTGCGCGTGCATTCAAGGAGGTGACCATAGTAACAATGGAACGAAAATGTTTTCGCAAAAAGTTTGTAAAAATAAATTGTTTGTTTTTGTTTTTATTTACTTAGTTTCTCTTATGTTTAACAAACTTTAGATGCACAATATTTTGTATTTGTGTGAGTTGTACGGCCTGAACAATATGTTTTTTTGTAAAATTACTGGCAACTTTCTGTACGATTTGTCTTTGGGTGTTGCCGGCAATTAAGGCCGGTCAGCGACACCGCCAAATCGTAAGCACCCCAGGGGATAATGGTGCGTAGATACACACGAGCTTAGACTTATCCGTCGTATAACCGAAGCTAAGCGAAGTGAGCCACGATTGGTGAGCGAGGCAGTTAATCTGATCGATGTTATGATGTTTTTGAGAAAAACAAAATGCCAAGATTTCATAAATTCTAAACTATTGCGTATCTTCTGAGGAAGTTCGTTTTTTTCATCATAAATTCAAAATGGCGGTGAAGTTCCCTTGCCCATGGTGCGCTCGGAAATGTTACTTAAAACTAAAATCTGACTTTTTAAACTCATTGCTCATCATTATTCTATTTTATTTTCCTATTTCTATTCTTCAACACTTGTATGAAATAAATTATTTAGCTTTTCGGACATATCAGGAAGATGCGAATGTAATCGCCGTTGATTGGAGCAAAGGTGCAGATCTTATCAACTATAACCAGGTTGCTTCGAATACACGAGTGGTTGGCGCTCTGATTGGCGAACTGGTTCACACTATCCACCAATCAAAAGGCGTCTCGTATAGCAGCTTCCATCTGATTGGACACAGTCTTGGATCACACATTGCTGGGTATGCTGGGGCTCGTGTTTCAGGATTGGGACGTATTACTGGTAAATATGGATATTGCACTGTAAAGTTTGAATAACGTAAATATTTATCGAGAGAGTATGTAGAGAAAATGACAAACCACGAGATTTGCTATGACAATTTCGGAACAAAGGAGTTCGGAACAGAATTACGTTATTTGAATAGTGAAGTGAAATAGTATGGCGTTATTCGAAACGTGCGGAATAATGGCATCACCTCTAGGTTGCGTGGTGGGAAAACATGCACTCGTATTCAAAGTCATATTGCCCGCGCCGTGGCTCAGTGGTTAGCGTGTCGGACTTCTGATCCTCCGCCAATGTACCGTAAGGGTTCGAGCCCCCTAGTCGACCACATGTATATTCGGGAGTCACGTGAGGTGACTCCGGCTATAGCGGGTGGTGGTTTTTACAAGGTTTCCTCCCGGTTTTCCACCGTATTAAGTAAGGCAGAGTAAGAAGTGGATAATCCGTCGTCATATAAGTGAAATACCCTTGAGTATGACGTTAAACCCTAATCAAACAAAACAAACATATAGTCACATTTAATGACAATGCTCTAAGTATAACCCAAAAATCCATTGAGTGGATTGATTGATTGATTGATTGATTGGCGTTAAAGGCCTTGCTTAAGGGTATTTCACTTATATGACGGTGGTGTACTCCAACAGTAAATAGCCAGACTAACACAAACCATAAAATGCGTGTTTCCTATGTTGGAAAATTAATGTTCGTTCAGTGCTAAGTAAAGACAGCATGATTATGCTCAGAACATGCTGCCCTTAGCAAGAGGGTTTAGTGGAAGGTAGATTCGTTAACCATTGGGCACTTCTTAACGACTATTCAAAGATGTAAACAATGCCTGTGAGTATTTATTCCATTTTTGAAACAAATCAAAGCCAGGACAATGAGTACATTATAATTATAACTACAAATAGGTTAGAAATAAACATCACTGTTTACCAATATTCATGAATTCATATTCATTAAAAAATTATTCAATAATCAATCAGTAATTATTTCCTTTAAACATTTATAAAATAAATCATTATTTATGACATACATTCCTGGGTCTCAATAACAAGTCACATGTTTTGAAAATAAACATAAATTAAATTCGTTTATGTCCATTTCAAGATTTCTCAAACTCAGAACTTACCCCTGCCTTGTGGCCAATATTCAACAGCTCTATCGTATACTCCATAATAAAGTTCTTTGGTGTCATAAATAAAAGTAAACATCCCAAGATGATGGAATGTGTTGTGTACCAGTTTAACTACGTCCTCATTGGAACCACAGTAAGAGAATCTCTCAGATTTGTAACGCCATAAAACCAGAACAGATTTGGTTTAGGGCTTAGCTGCCAAATCATCCCATTCAACCTTGATGATTATTTTTAAAGAGGACCTGCTTGTGTAACACAGGAGCTTCCAGGATAAGCCAAGTCAAAGCCACTCTAAATTTCTGCTCCAATACAGCCAAGCACGCAGGCTTTATCTCTATTTTGGAACAAATCCCAGTTATGAGAATTGACTTTATTCCAATGCTAAAACTGTATCGTTCACAAAATTTGAAGAAAAAAGCATGTGATATACAGAAATACATCAATATCAAGTGTTACCAACTGCAAATACATTTAGCCAATAAATCTTGCAACATCTTCCAAAATCAAAGAATGTCCTTAAATTCTGAAAAATTTTGAACAGAATTTAGAACAATGCTTCATCAAAAATATAAAATTCTGTTACAAAAATCTCAGAACTTACCCCTGCCTTGTGGCCAGTATTGAAGAGCTCTATCATATACTCCATAATAAAGTTCTTTGGTACCATAAATAAAAGGAAACATTCCAAGATGATGGAATGTGTTGTGTATGAGTTAAACTACATCTTCATTGGAACCACAGTAAGAGAATCTCTCTCATTAGCAACACCATAAAACCAGAACGGATTTGGTTGCCAAATCACCCCATTCAACCTTTACTTGTCAATTTTCACAGACACTGACAGATGATGAGCTGGTTTTAACACAGGAGCTTCTAGGTAAAGCTGTGAGAACCACAGTTTAGATTCACAGCTAGTTATCTCAGATCTTGGAAGCATCAAGCTCGTAAAACTTTCATATTTGTTTCGATGGAGTTTGTAAATCGTCAGTCATCTGCATAAAAAACATACTACATACTACAACTTAGATCTAAATTCATTTTGGAAGTTTGAAAACAACGGAACAACAAATACTGAAGCAGAATTTGACACAACTGGCCTACACGACACAGTATCAAATGGAGTCTGTCCAATCCATCGATATTGGGAAATCACAAATCTAGAGTTAAAATGTCTAAAACAAAACTGATATCACATCCTGCTGCTGTTGTTAGTTATTAACAATGATGAGCCACTTCATAAAAGTCGAAACTCAGCATCAAAACTCATGGGTTTAAACGATACAGTTGTATTAGAAATGGACTAATGGATTGAGGCTAGATAATCTCACACTTGAGACTGTACACACACAAAACACCACGCATTCAGATTTACATTGACAAATGCCAGGGAATCCTTGGCAAAAAGCCAACTCCACAAAATGAAATTCCTGTTTTTCTAGTCTGCGGCAGTAAATTGGACAGATTTGGTGAAGATCTTGACATATTACACAGAGTGTTGATGAATGGCAAAACCTATAACATTTATTGCTCTGTACGGATGATTTTGGACATAGCAAAAGGTTTGGTTTTATCTGTGTTTTACACAATACTGAAGAACATCTATGCGACAGTACCAATTTTAATGGCGGAGGAAACATAGCAATGAATCCGCACAGGAGACCGAGAGGGAACATACATGTATTCCAACAAATAAGCAAATTTGGTCAGAGTTTTTAAAAATTATATAAAGTGCATTACTTGGAAAAAACAAAAAAAACAATTGTGTATAAAAAAAGCCTTCAACAAAATTTGTCATGTTATTATTTTGACTAAAATGCAAGAAATACTGAAGCAGTTTTTGACAAAAAGGGCCTACATGACACAGTATTAAATGGATGCACAGTCTGTCCAAGCTATCAATATTGGAAAGAACACAAATCTAGAATTCAAATGTCTGAAACAAAACTGCTATTACTTCATACTACAGAAATTGGTAACTTTATTTTTACAACTGCAAATTTTTTTATTTCGTTTGTTTGATTGGGGTTTTACGCCATACTTAAGGTTATTTCACTCATATGACGATGTGCCAGCCCAATGGGTGAAGGAAATCACCCCCGACGCCACTGGCAACAAACAATGACAAGATACAAGACAACGACAGGACAAAACAGGACATAACAGGACGCCACAAACAGATCAGCTTAATGTTGCCCCTTAGCTCTGAGAGCACCAGGGCAACACAAAGCTCCCTCCAACCTCCCGCACTATGTAACAGAAATGCATAACTATGTAACAGAAATGTATAACTATGTAACAGAAATGTCTTACTTTGTAACAGAAATGCATAACTATGTAACAGAAATGTCTAACTATGTAACATAAATGTCTAACTATGTAACATAAATGCATAACTATGTAACAGAAATGTCTAACTATGTAACAGAAATGTCTAACTATGTAACAGAAATGCATAACTATGTAACAGAAAACTATGTAACAGAAATGCATAACTATGTAACAGAAATGCATAAGTATTAACTATGAAACAAAAATGCATAACTATGAAACAAAAATAACTATTTGAAAGAAATGTCAAACTATGTTTGTTTGTTTGATTAGTAGGGTATTTCATTAATATGAAGGTGGTGTACTCAAATCGTAAAGAGTGACACTAACACAACCATTAAAAAGTGATGAGTTATGTTGTGTTGGAAAAAATCACTGTTCCTCCAGTGCTTCAGGGGTTATCTCCTCTTAGTGGCCCCTAGATTGAATAAAATGTTCAATTACAGCCCAAAAAATCAATATTTTTCGTTTCCAGACCGATTGATTTATTCAATATTTTCAAAAAAATTCAATTTAAACTTGGATCCTAAACGTGTGGAAAACGCTAAAATCTTTCTGGCAAAATCAAAGTAAAAATGTCACGTAAGGAGAACAGACATTCTGTGTTGACTGTTTTCATAACAAGGCTTTCCAGCTTCAAAATCTGATTGGTTGAATTGCAAAACCAGCCTCGTTTTGGATTCTTTGAATTTACTAAAACCAATGAGCTGTATACAGGTCATTGGCGTTTATAAGCCATACACAAACCAAACTAAACACAACATGGCGGACATGCCGCTATCTAAGTTTGATGTGTATCAATTTTTGGACTGATTTTTGGATGGGAGTTACCTATTGGGTACTTTATTTAAGAATCTGGCAAGTAAATACACAGAAACTTATACAGAACAAAATCTTTGAAACAAATATTTGCCGTGATATGCAGCGGATACCCGATTTGTATACATTTCCTTGTGTTATGGTTTGGCCTGTCGTTCAACAATGAAACTCACATAATAAAATTAGTTTTTACATTAAATCGGATGTTTGTGTGACAAATCAACACCAGATCACTGCAGAGAAAATGAACAATAAATCTTGTTTAATTACAAAACCTCGTTATCTTGGACAAATGAAATTTCATAAATTTGTCTTGCCAAAATCAAATACTAACAGGCTATATATGAGGCTCAGTTTCTTCCCCACAATCACAAACACACATTCATTAAAAATTTAATTAAGAAAGTAAACTACAAAATTTTAAATCAACAACCATGATTCAAAATGATTTTTATATATATAGTTTTTGGATTTTAATATATTAAGAAATTAATATAGTTTGTATTTAATTTGATTTCAGAAATAAGTATAGACAAGATTTATAAGCTTGATTCTTGGCTACCATGAAAACATAAACAAAGCCCCAATTATAAAAAGCTTGTGAAAAAACACCTCAATTTATTCATTATTTGATTTTTAATTGAGATATTGTAAACTATTTTTCCTAACATTTTACAATACCTGTTCCTTAGAATGAAATAAAGATTAACCCTTTCAAAGCCACAAAAATGGGGTTCAGAGTACAGACTTGTTGAAATCTGAGTAATTATATACAGGGAAGGCTCATAAAATTTATTATATTCGATTTGTTATTTTGATGGGCAGGTAAGTAACAATTTTATTAAATATTGAATACCTAAAAATTCAATTTTGGGGATGTGG
>JAUELC010266526.1:0-10323 GCA_031471745.1 Cryptochiton stelleri | reverse complement strand
TAATATCGCTGTGTAAAATGTCCAAAATAAATAGTTCCTTTGCTTTTGTTGTTTCAAAATATGGGTATTGTTATAAACTCAGTTAATTTACACTTTTTTCAGTTGGCTGTCCTTTTCTGCATTAAATACAGGTTGAAAAACAATTTAAAAAGGCTTTTTAAAGTTTGGGCAAGAATCTTGCCCAAACTTGAGCCGATCGCAGAGGTGTATGGGAGAGAAATGAACGACAACTGTTGCCAGGAGAGTGATCCAGTTCAAGCCAATGCTTCCGCTGACTATTGTTGTTGTAATCCTCAGGGACTACTTCCTGATTTACGCGTCTGGACCTGAAGCGTCTCCTGCAGAGGCTAAGACGTCACAGCAGGTGTGCTAGCTTAGCCTCTCCGTGGGATACACTCTCTCTAATACCTATCGTCTTCACCTTCGTCTTGACAGCCTACGCAAGACGACCAGAGCACGGACGAAGGTTGGATAAGGTCCCTAAACCTATGTTTAAATGTACATTATGAGCTATATATATCGTCAGTGTTGATGGTGTAATTAATTACAATTATATTAGCCATTTGAACAAAATAGTACCTAGCAATATTTACATCGTCATACATGACATCGTGTTGTATAACTGTATTTGTCCAAATTTCATATGAATTCGATTTGGTGAATTCCCCATTTCGGAAAACTACGAAAGAGAACATAACATATATTAAAACAAGGCTCCAGTGTGACATTGTATGTTGTCTCTGTGTTAATGCGTGAGTTTTATGGGAGTTACGGTTTGAATAAAAAACGTAAAGAATATGCTTTATACCTATTATTTGTAACATACAAACACGTAAATAGCACATATTTGGTACTAACACTATGCATTGTCAGGCAATGCATATTATTAGTCATCCAGGTATACTAAATTCAATACCAGACAATAAATATGTTCAACTGGATATATATTTTCAAACATGTTTACCAAAGTTACGGCACTAACATATTGTCTTGCATTGAATATACATCGTCAGCAATTCTTATAACAAATCATAATGGGATTTAAGTGTAGAATTTCGCATTAATCCACGTGGATCATCAGATAATTTACAACATAACATGCGAGTCAATAATGTATTCGAGTGCAGAATAAGTCTTGTGCATGCATTTCTACATTTCAGGGTAGCTACTGATTATTGCAAATAATATAATCAACATGAGTTCCTAACATCGTCCACAAGGATCTTGCATGGAAGCAATCATGTTAAAAGCCAACAAATGTATAGTTGTATTGACATACGCATATATTATTGTATTTATATATTCAGCAATAAATGTAACACGCATCTGCATAATTCCGTAATGCATTTTTGCAGTGTGGAGAAATAAGCTAATGCATATGTTGAGCTAAAAGCGGCAGCAACGAATTAAACTTTTTTACACATGATATTTCTTCTACAAACCTCATTCACAACAATAATTTTCATTAACCATGTAAACACCATTCAAGCTTTTTCGGTGAATATATTATTAACCTACAATATTTGGCCATATCATCAATATACGATATTTTTTAACTTTACTAGTGAGAATAATATACCGCGTGAAGCGGTTCTTATTGACTTCGAGAAAGCAGTTGAGACTGTCGTAGACGCTTTTTGGATAATGTTCTGATATTATTTAATGTTGGACTAAAAGTGTGTCAATTGGTAAAAAGGTTTTATAACAATATAACTTCAATGGTACATCAATTAACTTTTTTTCCAGAACCAGAACATGTATAAAGGTTCAGTAGAGATCTATACCCTTTATTATCCCACATACCTATTCATTCACTGTGCATTCATATTGTCCCTTATGATAAGGGAGAACGAAAACGAACATGGTATAAAGCATGTTATATCGAATGCAAACTTAGATCATTCGTTGATGATACAGCTACATGTACGTTCCTGAGGGCTGTTTCACAAAGCCTTCGCAATATTACGCACACGCACTTGTCGTAGTGATTCTATGCCTCCAGCACTAGACGTTATGCATTAGAGTAACATTTCGAATGCTATGCGAAACAGCCCGTGGATGGTGCAGATGCCTTTTTGGGAAACTATTGAACATCGGGAAAGTATGCCAGATAATCACGGTTGAATGCTAACATTGATAAGACAAAACTATTTAGACTAGCAGGCAAAACAAAACCACCAGATAAATTACTTAAACAGTATTCATAAGGCTGCACAAATGAGTCGTTTAGATTGTTGGGGGTCATGTTCAGTGAAATGATACCCTCGATATAAACATTGTAAAAACACTGATAGAAATACACCATCTGACTAGTTTGTTTGTTTGATTGATTCGTGTTTAACGTCGCAATCAAGAGTATTAGGCTTGTATGACAACGGGTAATCCACTTATGGCTCTGTCTGACTTTATACGAAGGACAAACCGAGAGGAAACCTCGTAAAGTATGTCCATCGTCAAACCATTTATCTAGAATAAAACAAATTATCGAAAAGTTCGTATGAAGAGGAAATGATACGGTAAACCGTCAACAATTCTCCCAATGCTAAGAGAAGGGAGGAGTCAAAATGACCAGTTTGAAAGACTTTGCCGAATCTATCAAGATCTTTGTTTTAGCCGCCTGGTTAGAAGCATATTCCTAGC
Organism: Cryptochiton stelleri; assembly: GCA_031471745.1. Classification (NCBI taxonomy): domain Eukaryota; kingdom Metazoa; phylum Mollusca; class Polyplacophora; order Chitonida; family Mopaliidae; genus Cryptochiton; species Cryptochiton stelleri. Next base: position 7,683 of record JAUELC010266526.1, on the reverse strand, counting down.
AAATAAATAATACACAAACTACTTGGCATAGAATATAGGCCCTATAAAATAAAGCAGTTGGATAAAAAAAAAATAGAAATAAGTTTTTTTTCTAGTTGTAATTAACCAATGCGAAATTGAAACGGTTATTTTCGACACTGAATTCAATAATACTGGCTTTAAAAAGAGGTTATCAGTCTGGCATAGTTTATGTGATTTGGCTTAATATGTTTATTCCATGTTACTGTGTGTTTAAATCGAAATTTTTATGTCGTCTTTTCTAACCGTGCCCTACTTTCGTTCGGTTCAAATACTGATCGAATTTATATATATTATTACATTTATATGTGAATGTTCCTTCACCAAAATAGTATTATATTATAAATGAAACAGTATTATAGGACATACTTCACATACAAGCGGGAACCAGTCTGACATTCCTTGTGTGCTCAGACAGACATTTATCAGTAATGTACATTACTTGTAACAAATGATGTACCGTTTCCCAAAGGGGCCGAATAATCAGAAATCAGAGTTCGTCCCTCAATAAGTCACAGGAAAGCCCACATGATATTAAAAGACAAACTCTCAACAGATGCACTTTCGAAAGAAGCTACTGAAAGTCTTCAATAAACAAGCAAACCAACCAAACAGCAATCGAAGACCAATTGTAAAATAAGAGATAAAATAATAATACAAGGAAGCCCACATCTTTATTGAAGATCGTTGTTCATATGACGCATAATCGGCTTGAATAACTTTACCTAAGAATATATAAATTGGTTTGGAAAAATGTATCCCGGCATACACACACAGGGCAGTATGCGATGATAATTAAAGTAACTGGTTTAGGACATGGTGCAATTTGTGTCAAATGTTTGTATTCGTGATTAATGATTATATAGTTCGGTAGAAGAACAGCCTATCTTAAGAAAGCATTATCACGTGTTAATGTTGCCTTGTGGTTTTATGTCTAATGGTATTTTGACAAGTCATGCGATCTTCCTATAAGGAACCAGGGAAAGAACAATCAATAAATCGGACAATAAAAAATATAATTCCATACGTTAACACCAGACATTTAATGAGTACGAATTTAGAATGCTTTTAGCAGAAATGTAACCACGTTTAGTTAAGTAGATACAATGTTATCTTTAGAAATGTCCGTACGGGGAGTATGATGTCTATCTAAGTGACGAACATCTACGCCGTATTGTCTTGAAACTGTGTCTATCGCGAAATCCAGTTTGACACACGCATTTCGAATTCAAATGTCATACACGAAACCCGAATTTGAATTACACACGAATCTCGGATTTGTGTCTCATGCATGCACGTCGCTCGAATTCCAGCGTCATAAACCCAGCTTGAATTCAACTCGCAACCATGCAGCTCGATTTTAAGTCTCACACACGTATCTCGAATTCGAGTCTCACGCAATCAGATGGGACGTTGCAATTACTATGATTTTGTTTGGCTAAATTAACACTTTTATAACAAGCGGATATCCATTGGCGACCTTCGTCAGCTTAAAGTATTGTAAAGACGCATATTAGTTTTGTAATCAGGTTTCCATTGGTGACAAGAAATTCAGCAAAAAGTATCACCTCTAAGGGCAAGTCTTAATAAAAAAGACAGGCGATCCATTTGACTTAACGATAAGACTTTCTATCAAAAAGCGGAGCGTAAAAAAACTTTAAATACATCACAAGGAAATCGGTAGTTTTGCAGAAGTTAAATGTTGTTCTGTTCTTATACTTGGGGTATCAGTAGTTATTTTAAATCACATACCAGTATATTGTTCTTTATTTTGTTAATCAAAAAAGGAAGTATTTATTGACTGATGTTTTTTTTAAATTTTTATCTGGACTATATAATAAATGACAAAGTGAACGTGAAAGCATTGGTGTTACAATCTCAATGTATTTTATGTGGTTGTTTTTCATGACCAATACGCAAATGGTCAACGTCTTTATAGCCTACATTACAAATGGGTTTACATCTTCTTTTTTACATTTAACACTGAAAATACCAATTTATGACTGGAACCTGGTAAGATGTATTTTGCATGTAACCCAAGTGTTCCGTCTGCAACTTATGATTTACTGAATTTTGAACTGAGATTAAAGTATTTAGTTATAGGCATGTAAAAAGAAATATTGCCTTCTGGAAGTGTTGATGGTTGTTAAGTGTAATAACCTTTCCTTCATACATCTTTCATAGAGTAACTGACTATCACACGGGGAAGCAAGCCGTCGTCTTACATAACATTATATAAATAAAAGCCAAATTGACGAGAATTCAATTCGTCCATTAAAACACGGAATCCATTACAAGGAATATTTTACAATGACACGAGGGAAGTAGGTGGCTATGGACAGTATTGGTGCGTTAAAATAGTCTTAATCATGAATACGTATGGGCAGACCGAGACTACTTCATTCACGACATTGGCTGTAAAAAATCCATAAAATAAAGAAAACGGTATTGAACTGAACTGTTTGAACTTTTGCCTCTGAGAGATTAAGCTTGTGCTCCATTCGTGAGAAAATGTAAGTGTATGACTCAAAGCCCTTAATTGCACTCCGAAAGTAACCTTTACTCAATGTTCAACAATGTGTGAGCATATTTTTCGTTATTTGTATCGTCAATTATGCTTTTATCATGCTGAACTGTAACAATTGTACGTTTTCCGTACGTCGTGTCTAGATTCCAAGAACCATAATGTTGGTAGGTGCACAGTGGTCCAGTGAGCATGGTTGTGTTGCTTGTTTAACTTGGGTTGAACCGTGTGCTTGATTATTTCGCTCGTATGATGACGTGATAGACCAATCGATGAAGGACACCACCGTTGTTCATGAATGGTTTCCAATGACCACTTAGTAAATGAACCATGAAACTCCCGCCAACAACTCGTTCAAATGAACACATTTGTTTATCCCAATTATGATAGGCTTTGAACCTTTGACAATCATTTAATTAAGAACTGAATAAAGACATAACAATTCCGAAGGCTCCGAGTTGATGTCGTTTAAGTCATTGTCACACTGGATATAGAAAGCACATGTGACTGTTTTCACGAATAATTGTAACAGTTAGTCGGATTGTATCTGGGATAGAACATGTCTTCTAAACTTTATTCCGGAATTTATGCAATGTCGTCGTCGTCACAATCTGTACATTATACAGTGGTGAATAAAGAAACATAAACAGACATCGAGACATTTGATTAAATCTATCCCTCAAGAATGGCCTTTATTACACGATTACAAATCTGAAGAGCTTTAGTGACATCCTATAAGATTACATTTGTACAATGGTGTTACAGATAGGTTGGAGTATTGCAACGCTTTTGACCCAAGGGAACATATTTGATGTGTTGTTTTGTTGTATATCCATCGGCTATATGTGTTTTGATATAAAAACAGTTAATAATGTATATTACTTCGGCCGTTCTTTGCAATCTAATCAGTGATAGTCGCAAGGTTGCAGTTATCGTATGCAGAGTCCAAAAGGGATTAATTCCAATCTGTAATATAGCAAAATAATATGAAATATGTCAAAGAAGAAACAGGTGAAGCACGTGGTCAATTAAACAAAAAAAACAGTGGTGAACTACATTTCATTGCACCCCGTTGAAACTGAACCGGTCGTGGTTTAAACACAAATTTATTATAATATGTTAGCATCTAAAACCTTGCCAAATAACTATACACTGTAGTTGAATAATCAACTGCAATTCAATTAAGACCACTAACTGATCTCACAAATAACGCATGTTTACATTGTTTTAGTAACTGACGCTGAGCACATGCATCTTTCTTTATAGAAAAGTAGTTACTAAACTAATTCATTCAATAGAAACGCCTGCCATTTGCTAATAACTAATCCAGTACAATGCAGTTCGCTAATATTTGCCAATGGAAACACCATGCCATACCATTTCTGTGCATAAAACGGTTCGGATATTGAAATGAAATTTATAAGAAAGACGAATTAGGCTTGTTATTTCCTGATTATTGTAAGAAGTTGCAGGTCACGGCCTCCAGTGGTGCCTAATAGCTGTTTAAATGAGATGAATAAAGTTAGTCGGCGGTTGGCACTAGGCGATTCGAGGGGACTAGTCAGTATTTCAAGTGTAAATAGAAAGCTTAATATGTCCTTCATAGTAAAAGCTAGACCCACATAAATTATACCAAATATAAAACTCGTCACGATCTATCAAATGGCATAATTTTTACCAACTTACACATTGTGCGGGAACCATAATTAATTGCCTTCCGAATAGCCTACTAACTTGTATCATGTACAAATCATAAATCGCCGTCTGAATCGCCTACTGGCCTATAAATCAATCCTAAAGAAACTAGAACAGCCAAACTTGCGCTATGTACACTACTCATAATTATCTATCATCTGCCATAAGTTTTGTGAAATTCTACCTATATAGGAGGCGCCACAACGATTCGCCGTCTGAATCGCCTACTGGCCAATAAAGCAAACTCTATTGCCACTAGAACAACCGAACTTACACCATGTAATCTACTAGCCATTCTATATCAACTGCCATAAGTTTTGCGACATTATACGATTCGCCGTCGGAATCGCTTACTGGCCAATAAAACAAACTCTATTGCCACTAGAACAACCAAACTTGCACCATGTAAACTACTAGCCATTCTCTATCAACTGGCATAAGATTTGTGGCATTCTTTCAATAGAGGGCGCCACAAGGAATCGCCTACTGGCCTATACAAGACGTTCTATAGATACGAGAACAACCAAACTTGCGCCAGGTACACTACTCGTAATTATCTATCTACTGACATATACTTGGCAAGTTTCTACCCCTACGGGGAATCTGAATCGCCTACTGGCCAATACAAGGCGTTCTATTGCGACTAGATAAACCAAACTTGCACCATGTAAAATACTAGCCAATATCTATCAACTGCCTTAAGATTTGGACATTCTACAAATAGGGTGCGCCACATTGAATCGCTCTCTGAATCGTTTACTGGCCTAAAAATCACGTTGTACAGACATTAGTATAACCCAACATGTTCCATGTGCACTTCTCGTAATTATCTATCTACTTACAAATTTTGCAAGTTTCTACCCATAGGGTCGCCACAATGAATCGTCGTCTGAATCTCCTACTGGGCAATCAATCACGTTGTATAGAAACTAGAACAACCAAACTTGCTCCATGTAAAGTACTAACCATTATCTATCAACTGCCATAAGTTTTTTGACAGTCTACCAATAGGGGGCGCCACAATGAATCGCCGTCTGAATCGCCTACTGGCCTATAGATCACGTTGTACAGAAATTAGAACAACCAATCTTGTGCCATGTACACTACTTGTAATTATCTATCAACTGACATATGCTGGTCTATACAAGACGTTATGTAAATACTAAAACAGCCCAACTTGCGTCATGTAAACTACTAGCCATTATCTATCAACTGCCGTACTTTGACATTCTACCAATAGGGGGACCCACAATGTATCGCCGTCTGAATCGCCTACTGGCCAATAAATCACGTTGATCACGTAGATATTAGAACAACCAAACTTGCGCCATGTAAACTACTCGTCATTTTCTATCAACTGACATATATTTTGCAAGTTTCCATGTACAAAGGTGTAAAGTTGATAGATAATAACACGTAGTATACATGGCACAAGCTTGGTTGTTCTACTGTCTATATAATGGGATTGATAGCCCAGTAGGCGATTCAAACGCCCACTATTGGTAGAACGTATCCCAGGTAATGGCTAGTAGTTTACATGGTGCAAGTTTGGTTGTTCTAGTGGCTATATAATTGTTGTATTGGCCAGTAGGCGAATCAGACGGCGATTCGTTGTGGTACCATAGGTACCCATACCCCTATGGATAGAATTTTCAAAAACTTATGGCAGTTGAAAGATAAAGGCTAGTTGTTTACATGGTTTGAGTTTGGCGGCTCTGGTATCTATATAACATCTTGTATAGGCCAGTAGGCTATTCAGACGGCGATTCCATGTGGCGCCCCCTTTGGGTAAAAGTTTGCAAAAAAAATATCAGTTGATAGATAATTACGAGTAGTGAAGATGGTGCAAGTGTTGTTCTAGTGTCTATATAGCAGTGATGTATAGTCCAGGAGGCGATTCAGATGGCGATTTCATGTGGCGCTCCCTATGGGTAAAAACTTGCAAAAAATATGTCAGTTGATAGATAATAACGAGTTATGTACATGGCGCAGGTTTGGTTGTTCTAGTGTCTTTATAACGTGATTCATAGGCAAGTAGGCGATTCAGACGGCTATTCATTGTGGCGCCCCCTATTGGTAGAATTTCACAAAACTTCTGGCAATTGAAAGATAGTCTAGTAGTTTACATTGTGTGGGTTTGGCTGTTCTAGTATCTATAGAACGTCTTGTATAGGCCTGTAGGCGATTCAGGCAACGATTCATTGTGACGGCCCCTATATGTAGAATTTCGCAAAACTAATGGTAGTTGATAGATAATGGCTAGTAATTTACATGGTGTGAGTTTGGCTGTTCTAGTGTCTATAGAACGTTTTGCATAGGCCAGTAGGCGATTCAGACTGCGATTCCATTTGGTGACCCCTATGTGTAAAACGTTGCAAAAAATATGTCAGCTGATTAATAATTACTAGTAGTGTACATGGTGCAAGTTTTGGTTGTTCTAGAACGCCTTGTATAGGCCAGTCGGTGATTCACCTTCCCCTATGGGTAGAAACGTGCCAAATATATGTCAGTGGATAGATAATTAAAAGTAGTGTACATGGCGCAAGTTTGTTTTTTCTCGTATCTATAAAACGTCTTGTATAGGCCAGTAGGCGATTCAGAAGGCGATTCATTGTGGCGCCTCCTATTGGTGGAATGTCACAAAACTTATGGCAGCTGATAGATAATGGCTAGTAGTTTACATGGTGCAAGTGTTGTTGGTCTAGAACGCCTTGTATCGGCCAGTAGGCGATTCAGATTCCCCGTATGGGTAGAAACATGCCAAATATATGTCAGTTGATAGATAATTAAGAGCAGTGTACATGTCGCAAGTTTGATTGTTCTCGTATCTATAGAACGTCTTGTATAGGCCAGTAGTCGATTCAGACAACGATTCATTGTGGCGCCCCCTAATAGTAGAATGTCACAAAACTTATGGCAGTTTATAGATAATGGCTAGTGGTTTACATGGTGCAAGTGTGGTTGTTCTAGTGGCAATATAATTTGTTTTATTGTCAAGTAGGCGATTCAGACAGCGATTCCCTGTGGCGTCCCCTATGTGTAGAATTTCACAAAACTTTTGGCAAATGATAGATAATGGCTAGTAGTTTTCATGGTTCATAGACAAACAGAGGTGAGTACATAACACCACAGCAGCTTGCATAGCGATAGCCAACGCCTGATCTTACAGCACGGTTTTTGTTTGATATACGATACCAACATATATACAACATCAACAACTACAACAACGGGCTGTATGATCGACGAGGGCCCTGTCCAAACTGCTGTGGGTTAACGGACATGTGTGTTATGTAGCATATATAATAATAAACTATAATAACCCTGAATTATGCACATTCAATATCAGTTAAGAAAAATTAAACAGTTTGAAGTCAACAACATGACATTTGTATAGGCTGACCTTTTCTAGGCCCCTCTTAACAGCATAGCATACGAACGACTGCTTG
>JAUELC010266415.1:0-10323 GCA_031471745.1 Cryptochiton stelleri | reverse complement strand
TGATAACATACATGGTAATTAAACAAGTTACAAAACATAAAAGCATTTACACGGACAGAAAATGCAATCACATATTTAAGAAATAAATAAATATTTACAATAAATAATTACTTTCAGAAAATAGATAAAAATAATTGAATTTGTCTTGTTAATAAAATAAATATATGTATTTTTTTTTACATTGATATATAAATTATATTTAGAATTAAATGCAATATATGTACAAACATTTCTAGTGAATAAATGAGGAATACAAAATATATTTAGCTTTTACAAAATCTGACGAATTTATTATTTCATTAAAAGGCCATCAGTTCCACATTATCCAAGCAATAGTCGACGAATAGTATTTTTAAAACTATGAAAAGAGGAGAAAATGTCCAATGATGGATTTTCCGTCACAATAGAATTGTAATATGTCATGGCACGTGGAAATAGTGCTGTTTTTCTAACATTACTTCGTAAATATGCTGGTTTGAAAAGGTGCATTTCACGTATTCTTCTCACTGGATAATTAAAATTAAGCCTGTTCAACTAGGTAAGGATAGTCAATGATAGAGTAGATACATTTATAAAGAAAGCCGAGGTCGGCAGATCTCCGAAAGTCTGTCAATTGAGGGATCTTAAATGATTTACAGACGTCTTGATGAATATGTCATGTTCAGCATAAAACAGAGGAATCTGACCAATTTTTTTCTGAACATTTTCAATTCTGTCCGAAATATATTTTTGATTTGGTTACCAGATAATCGAAACGTAGTCTAAATTAGAACGTACCAGAGACATGTACAGAGATGTTAAAGCTTCAGTATAATTGTTAAAAGATACACTGGAGCGTTTTAAAAGGCCTAACATGCGATAGGACATTCTGATAATATTATTTACATGAGTTTTAAATTTGAGATTGATGGTCAATGTAACACCGATATCTTTTACAGTTTATACACGATCCAAACAGTGACCATTGATATCATAATTAAAATTAATATTGATCTTCTAATTAGTAAAAGAAATAGCACTACATTTTGATATGTTACGGTTAAGGTGCCATCTGTTACACCATTCTGCTAACTTAAGTACATCATGTTGAAGAGTATGAGTCTTCTTCACGTTGTATGATTCTGCATATAAAGAAATAGAAGAGCGATTGATGCGTTTGGACAAGTCATTTACATAGATGGCAAAGAGCAGCGGACCGATGAGTGACCCCCGAGGGACATCAGGGACTACAGGCTTCAACGTCGACTCCAGTCCGTTCAAAATAGCATTCTGTTGTCTTCCTTTTACATAAGATTCAAACCATTTTAGCATGGATCCTGTGAAAATACTAGAAGCACGTGGGAGACCGAGTCGAACGCTTTACTGAAGTCCAAATAGATTGCATCAGTCTGCTACATGTATCTCTTGTCAAAGTCTTTTGTGAGTTGGTCTACAAAAGAGGCTAAGTGTGTTTACGTATCCCTGACTTTAACAAACCCATGTTGATTTGTGTCAATGCTACATTAAATGTGGGTGAATAGCTTGTTGTATATATATATTTTTCAAATATTTTACTAAACAAGGGCAGCAAAGAAACCAGACGATAGTTTGTCATAAACATTACTTTTCTTCAAAATTGGTAAAAAATTAGCTGTTTTGAACATTTGTGGAAAACACCCAGTTTATACGGATTTTGTAAAATAGAACATAGAGGAAAATATAATTCGTAAGTACATTCTGTAAGAAATAAGCCAGATATATGATCTGACCCACTACCCTTGTGAACGTTGATTGATGATAATTCATTAAGAACATCTTCCACCGATACTCTAATATTTGATAATTGGTCATACACCAGTGCCTGCATTGGTGGAAGTGTATCTGGCTGTGAAGTTGTAAAAACACTGAAGAAAAAAGCAATGAAAAATTCCGGAAAAACATTCTTGTCTGATGTTTCGTTACCATCATATCTAACAAAATGTACTACTGTCCCAGACTTATTTTTTGCTTAAGTAAGCCCCAAAAATGTTTGGCATTAGATATTGAAGCCGATTCTATCTCAGAGATATAATTTGCATACTTTACACGTTTCAATATTTTAAAATGTTTTCTAAGTTCCGAGAAAGCAACATAGTCAATGTCCGATCTCGAACTCTTGTACTCTCTGTAAGCCTTCTCTTTTTCTCGGAGAGTTGACAACAAATCGTGGTCATACCAGGGTGGATATCGTCGTCCTGGAATACGCACTAAAGGGACACATTAATAACTGCGAAGATAATGTCATAAAAGTCGTCCACACTAGTGTTCCCGTTTAAATCATCTGTTACGGAATTCCAGCATATTTTAAACAATAACTGTTTCATATATTGAAAGTCGGCCTTACGGAAATTAAAAACATTCCGAGGCGGGTAAAATGGTCGAGTGGTATTTTCTAAGAAGACAATACCGTGTAATGCGGTATGTTACTGCATTTTCTACATTGGTCACTTCATATTGTACAGTTGTACCGCATATGTAATCAAGTGCGTGATTATTACATGTATAACACAGGAGTTAAATTGTGTGAGGCCGAATTCATCTAAAAGCTAAATATAGATATCTGACTGACACTGATCCAGTCAAACGGTTCCAGGCTATTGTTCTCCAACTGCCATTGAATATCGGGCCTGTTGAAGTCGCCTGTAAGAAGAACGGCGTCACGGTCTGGGTCAATAGAATTACATAAGATGGACAGCGACTTTTCCAGCTCAGTCCAGGTGTCGTTGGTTGACCAAGGAGGGATATAAACGGCTCCTATAAATAAACTCAGGTGTTTGAAATAAAACTGAACCCATACAAGTTCAATATCAGTTTCTAAATCTGTTCTTTGTCGCACAGTAAAATTGTTTCTGACAGCTACCCTGACCTCCTTTTTTAAGGCATTTGCTGTTGGGTCGGTATATCTTTCTATTCGAAATATTTTATAACCATCGTCTAAAATTTCACTCTCAGATATGGATTTGTTCAACCATGATTCCGTGATAGCAATGAAATCATATTCCGACGAGGAAAATGAAGATTAAATTCCTGCAACTTCTCCGGGCCAGATATACTCTCCACATTCTGATAATATAGGTTAAATGACACAGGTCCCGGACAAAGATCTATATCTCCATTCATGTTAAAAAAAAAAGTAGACTTAAGTACAAACACAGTGAACTGCTACTCACGCTATATCCACGTAGGCCGGTAGGCCTCAAGGTGTCCCGTTGAAAAATGCCGGTCTCACATTTCGAAGTTACGTTGTGATATAGATAAGAAATCGACCGTTTTTCAGTAAAAGCTCCACTGGGTCGAACCAATAGTAACAGGCACCGGTCATCAAGGCTTCTGTTCGGCATTCTCTAATTATCTCGTTACCCATGAAGACTTAAAATAACAATAACTACGAAAACATACAGAGTGTATAAGCCGACACGAAATGTGAGACTCTAGTAGTTCTGGAGTAGTATTGCTCATATGTTAGGCAAGTGGAAAAACGATCATGAAAATAAAAGTTATTATTACCAGCCTGTATGACAAATCTTGTGTCTTGGTCCAAGTGGTGTACGGGGTATACGTCGCCATTTTGTGAATTTGTTTAAATCCATGGGACTGTCGTAAGTATATGTGGTTGTACTAGTAGGAATGTGTGGTTGTTATAGTAAGTATGTGTGGTTGTAATAGTAAGTATATGTGGTTGTACTAGTAGGAATGTGTGGTTGTTATAGTAAGTATGTGTGGTTGTAATAGTAAGTATGTGTGGTTGTACTAGTAGGAATGTGTGGTTGTTATAGTAAGTATGTGTGGTTGTAATAGTAAGTATGTGTGGTTGCAATATAATCAAACAATAAACGCCAGTAAGGAGACCATAGGTGGGAATGCATGTCTTGTCACTCTTGTTTATTATTAGATTGAGGAAGGTCAATCTTGTTGAAAAAAATTGTACATCTTTGCTACTTACAGGATAATTATGGCTGAATACAGTAAATTATCTTTTCATTTCCTGGTATAATTGATGGGATTGTAGAATTCAATGAGCCAGAGGAAAGAAAGCCCTAACACGCTATCTTTCTCCACATGATTAAAGGACTTAAGAATAAGGACAACAACAGATTATGACCAAAGCTCTGATGCTAATTTGAGTCCCTTTTGATCTGTCTTTAAACTTAACTCTTCATTCTCTACATGATGTCCAAACTCTACATTCATAATGTCTGCGCCGATGTATCGAAAAATCGTAAGTAGTCGCGGTCTGTTAACCTTTTCAAGCAAAATAACTTCTCGATCACTATTGTATTACGATATCTACAACGCCAGAACGATGTACCACGATACTGGTACGATATCGATCCGGTTTAACACGAAAGTATTACGTAACATTGGTAGGATATGTGACTATTTGGATGGACAGTGACAAGGTGAATCACGATGTGTCATAAATTAATGCCATCTTCCACGACGTCGTTCCGACTTAAACACGACTTTGTAAGCTGGCCTTACGACTCATAACAACATTTGTAAAACTCCGCCCACGATTCCGTTGGTCATGTGGAACTGCATTTGCATCGTCCCAGTTCGTGGAGATTACTGTGAGTCGTGGGGGATTCATGACATCATTTAGATAGAAAGTGACCATTCGGCTGACATCATACAACTTGTTAACTTCTTCGCAAATTCGTGGTGGTGTCGCGTTTCTTCGAACCTATTTGCGATACATTTTCTTTGTTCGCCGTGGGTGCATGGTCTTAGCTATATATTATACCAGACTGTTCTGTCGTTTTAAATAACTGACATTTCACCCCTTATCTTGAAAATAGTCCCTTGAATTTCCTGTCTAATATTCCCTATATTAACAATTGGCCCGTATATGACAAACATTTTAGAACGTAATTCGAAGTAACGGTTATCTATAAATCACTATCTAAGTTAATCTTTGATCCCAAAACCAGGCGAACAAAATGTCCCCCCAAAGCCTCAGAGATCCGTCTTGACCACGTAGTACATAGAGGATCTCGCGAGAATCAGATTTGATGTTCCGTCACACGTGTGCTATGCAAATATGTTTCTGATTGGACAAGTCTAGCCCAGAGATAGTGAACCAATGGAAAGCAAGCATTGCAAGACATGTCGACCAAGCTCATTGGTTAATACAGTCTTGGTCTAAATATAGTAACATTGTAAAGGTAAAACGGGTAAAGGCACGTCTCCAGCAGAGGCAAGTAAATTTCACTTGGCGGGAGGATATTGTTTTTTTACATTTTGTATATTTAACTATTCAATTTGCCATCTGTTGCCTTAAATGTGAACACTACAAGAAGTCCTCAGCGCATGACTTCAGTTTTAACACTAAAATTAGTCCTCATCTGTTGCCTATAGTATAAACACTAAAATAAGTCGTCCACAGCTGTTGCCTTTAGTCTAAAAGTAGAAGTCTTCAGCTGTTACCTTTAGTGTGAAAACTAGAAGAAATGGTCAGCTTTTGCATGGTGTGTGGACACTAGAACAAGTCGTCAGATGTTGCCTTGTATATGTCGTCAGCTGTTGCCTTTAGTATGAACAATAGAACAAGTCGTCCGCAGCTGTTGCCTTGAGTCTAAAAGTAGAAGTCGTCAACTGTTGCCTTTAGTGTAAAAGTAGAAGTTGTCAGCTGTTACCTTTATTATGAACACCAAAAAAAGTGGTCAGCTATTGCCTGATGTGTGGACACTAGAACAAGTCGCCAGCTGTTGCCTTTAGTGTAAACATTAAAAGTCGTCAGCTGTTGCCTATATTGAGAACACTAGAATAAATCGAGTCTTTTATTTAGAAGGCGACGAGTCATGTTAATTCCTTACCAGATTCCTGATGGATTTGACTTTTCCCTGTACCCAGATTATGATTCAATAAAACAGTAGCCATGCAATACAATGTCTGCAGCTATGCAATACCTTTATCGCTGATTTCGTCAAACCAACGAGCGGAAACACCATCGCAAAACTCTGTGAGCTTTGGTCCCAGGTCGGATGAAGTCATGACGTTCTCTCGGAGACGTACACGCTTCAGTGGCTGTCGGGTCAGTTGTTTCCCCTGTGAAGAGGAAGTCAAAATTAAGTAATTATTGTGTGCATTCTGATTACTTTTGGTAATCTATTGCATTTGTATATTGAAATTAGGCCAACAATCTTAGCATATACGATGGCGACATCATCGTCTTCTGCCTGTCAATACGAACCAAGATTGTTAATTTATTGTGTATGAATATTAAAATCAGGCCAATAATCAGAGCGTATACTATGGAGACATCATAATCTTCAGCTTAGCAATGCGAACTAAGCTTGTTAATTTATTGCATTTAAAAACTAAAATTAGGCCAACATTGAGAGTACATACTATGGTGAAGGCATAATTTTCAGCTTGGCAATACGAACCAAGATTGTTAATTTATTGCATTTGAATACTTAAATTAGGCCTAAAATCATAGCATGAATGAATTCATCGTTTACTGCTTGGTAAAATGAACCAAGTCGTCTAACTTCTAATGGCTAATTTGTGATTTTTGTTAATTGTTAACTATACTGCAGGTATTGTTTAAGCGAATTACGAAAACAAATGTCAACGAAAATATTGTGACAGTTGTTGTTTTTACCAACCTTACGTTCTTCAACCATTTTCTTCACATAAGAAAAGTCGGGAAACTGAATCTTTGTGACTAAACAAATCTCGGAATTGAAATCGCGCAATGCAACAAACCCCTGAAATCAAAAGTTTAAAATAAATTTGTCATTTGACATATTTCTTATAACTATGAAATCCACTGCATTCTTTGTGCGTAATTGATGACAACTTAACAGTAATTAAAGTTGAATATCATACGCCGCAACCATATAACGGCACTTAGTGACTAAATAAAAAAGAAAACATTTTAACAATAAGTAAGGAAGTTTGTCTCAACTTCGGAGGAAACCCCTCTTCAGTGTACAAAAAAAATAAGAATTGTAAGGATAATAAACACTTACCTTGTTAAAATCATGCAAAGCCAAAGAATTGTCGGCGCTTATTTTATAAGCCTCAGCTGAAATCATGAGGGCTGTTTGTTCCTCCTCATTAATCAAAGCTGATTCATGAATGGTGACATTACCAGCAGATCGCCTCCAAAAAATCCACTAAAATCAATAGATGTGAAAAGGACCAGATAAAATATCATGGGAATTAACTTCAGTTTTTAAAGCAAGAATTTCTAAACGCATGGGATTTTTCACCTAGTATTATCATTTTCATAGGGCTTAGATTGATTGATTGATTGGTGTTTTACGCCACATTCATCGGTATTTCAGCTACGCTGTGGCGTGAACATTTTCCAATTTTTATATATTGTACTAAAAGTTAGTTAATCATTATTCCAATAGGCAGCAGAGGCTATACATCAAAAGGAGAAATGAGATAAACTGAAAAGGACATACATAAGTATTAAAAAGTTCAAATATGTCAAATAATAAAACATCTTCATTTCAGATGTAAAAATTGAACATATATGATGTTTAAAAATATTTCAATTACAACAGTTTTAGATTAGATTTTGTGAAAAACACCGATTTGTTAAAGAAAGCTGATGAAAATATTGCCAGCACTGTGTAAAACAAGTCCTTGATACAGGAGACTGTGTAGAACTGTCGCCTTACTGTAGCGAAGTCCACACAATCAACCAGTATGTGTTTGATGTCGTTCTGGCCGTCACAAATTACACAATTTTACGGATCTTCTTTGACAAGAAGAAACCTTTAAGTAATGTGGCTATGGCCTATACGACATCGCGTTAGAACCACTTGGTCTTTTCGAGACATTCCTTGGGATTAAAAGTTTGGTCCAATGACATGCTGTATGTCGTGAAGTTTATAATGGACTTCCTCGTGCCATACTCCCTGCCAAAGTTTAAATATGTATTCACAAATTTTGAAGTTAAGATCTTTAGAATATATTTGTTGAGGGCAGCTTTCGCTTCCTTGTCTACAACTGTGTTTCCAGGGATACCCAGATGACTAGGTATCCAGCAAAACAAAACTTCTGCTCCACTGGCTAATAGACCTTTACACTGTGAAAGAATCGGCAGGATTGCTGGATGCTTGACCATAAAGCTATCAATAGCTAAATGACAAGAGAGTGAATCACTGTAGATAACAGCTTTCTTAACGTGGTGCTTGGAAATACGGTCTAGAGCCAGTGAAATAGCCTTGGCTTCAGCAGCGAAAATGGACGAAGCTAAAGGTAGACGAAGGGTGGCCAGATGCTGCAACCATACAGCTGCAGCTGCCACCATATCTTCAGTTTTTAAGCCATCGGTGTAGAAAAAGGAGTGGTTTTCATAACAATCCCTTATCTCACCAAATCTCTGCTGAAAAAGAAGCAGACATGTTTCCGACCTCTTTTGATCATGAAGATCAAAAAGAAACTTAGATCTTGGAAACAACCAAAGCGGAAAACACGTAAAATGACATAGGTGCGATATCTTCTAAACTAATTCCAGCATTTACCAGATGTGGTTTAATACGAAGCCCAAATGGAGGGATTTTCATAGGACTCCGATCAAAACAATCGGCAAAGGGTGGATCAAAACCACAGTTGTTGGCAGGGTTACCAGGATAGGCTTTTAATTTATTAGTGTACTGGAGACCAAGTTTTAACCTTCGATGATATAAGGATGGTTCATTTGCTTCAACATAAAGGCTCTTGGCAGGCGATGTTCTGAACTCTCCAAGGCTCAGACGAAGACCCTGATTATGAATTGGGCAAAACATCTGTATATAGCT
The DNA here is from genome assembly GCA_031471745.1 of Cryptochiton stelleri. Taxonomy (NCBI): domain Eukaryota; kingdom Metazoa; phylum Mollusca; class Polyplacophora; order Chitonida; family Mopaliidae; genus Cryptochiton; species Cryptochiton stelleri. The sequence continues at coordinate 1,540 of JAUELC010266415.1, read as the reverse complement.
GTTTCGTGCTGAGCTGTAGACTATAGAGCCATAGTCCAGTTTGGATCGTATTAAAGAGCAATATAAATTTAAAAGAACCAATCGGTCAGCACCCCAATCGGTGCTCGACGCGACCTTAATGATGTCAAGGGCCTTGGTACATCTAGCTTTAAGAGCTTTTATGTGGGGAATAAATGATAGCTTACTATCAAATAGAAGCCCCAAAAATTTGGTCTCCTTTACTATATGGATGGGTTTTCCATACATTTTTAATTCTGGATCGGGATGCAATTTTCTTTATTGCAGAAATGCATGCCGACAGTCTTTGCTGTGAAAATTTTAAACCCATTTTCTGTAGCCCATTTCTCAATTTTATTTAAGCTTAGCTGAAGTTGTCTTTCATCCAATTACAGAGAGCCCTCAACACCCTGGTTGAGAACTCCAGCTAAACTATTGATCATAATACTAAATAATGTTGGTGATAGAATACTGCCCTGTGGAACTCCCATCTCCTGCTCATAAGAGTCAGAGAGAGTGGAGCCCACTTTCACTTTAAAATGTATATCTGATAAAAATTGGGAAATAAATATAGGTAGACGACCTCTCAGTCCCATATCTGAGAGATCTTTTAAGATCCCATGTATCCACGTAGTGTCATAGGCTACTCAAAGTAAAAAAAGACTGCCACAACGTGTTCATTTTTAATAAAACTATTCTAACGAATATCTCGAACCCGACCAATTGGTCCAACATTGACCTACCTTGTCTGAATCCACAGTCTTACATACGCAGCTGGTAAGAGCTATGCGGCGGTAATTATTCGGATCGGTGTGATCTTTACCCGTCTTAGGAACCGGGAATATAAGGGCCTCCCTCCAAGATTGAGGGAAATTCCCTGGAGTCCATATTATATAATAAAGTTCCAGGGGCAGCTCGAGAGCTGAAGGTGGAAGATGATTAAGAAACTTATAGTATACAGCAATAGGGCCACATGTAGTGTTATTGGTCCTACGAAGAGAAGATTTCAATTCCTCGAGGCTAAAGAGTTTGTTGTAATCCTGGAGGTTTTTAAACGTAAATTTAGACTGGCTGTTCTCCTTCTTTGCCTTAATCCTCTGAAGCTCTGGTGAATAGTTTGTAGAGGATGACTTATCAGTAAAGTTGTCGGCAAGTTTATTTGCAATGTCTGAAGGAGAAGTTAGTAAGCCAGAGCCTTCCTTCAGATACTGTACCTTGGCTTTATTATTTGTGCCTTTAAGTCTCTGAATTATGTTCCAAACCTTACGCATAGGTGTTTTAGATGTGATGTCGGAAACAAAGTCACGCCAACACGTACGTCTCTCGGATTTAAGTGTGCGTTGAGTTTCAGCTCTAGTGATGCGCACTTTGCTCAAATTATCTGGTAGAGGATGTTTATTAAAATGACGCCCAGCCTTTTTACGATCTTTTATGGCGTTTTTGCAATCATTATCATACCAGGGTTGACTTTTGGACTTCGGGTTTGTCGAGGTTTTAGGGATGGTTCTGTCAGCAGCAGTGAGTATAATATGTGTAAAAGTTT
>JAUELC010266318.1:0-10324 GCA_031471745.1 Cryptochiton stelleri | reverse complement strand
CTTACCATGTACCCCAATACCCACATAATAACACAAGGAGGAAACAAAGAAAAACGAACAGGTTCGCCGGGAGGCAGATTTGATTGTTAATTCGGGGTTTAACATTGGACATCAGTTTATATCACTCATTAACTGCCTACCAGCCCAATGCGTGACGTAACCACCTTCAACGTAACTATCAACAAACAATGACATGAAACAAGGATGCAATAAGACAAAGTGTGCAAATTTACGATGCAAGATACCTCAACAGATCGGCTTCGTGTTGCCCCTTAGTTCAGAGAGCAACAGGACACAGGAAGCTCCCATAAACCACCCACCAGGTTAGAATTTTCATGCCATTAGCCGATCATTAATAGTGAGATACACACATAATTTGACAATAATTTCAAATAATGTCAAAATCATTTCGTCAATAAAAAGCTCAAGAAATTAAATGAAACATTTTCCCGAGTATTTCGTTAACTAAAAACGTTATGGCAAGCCATATAAATGAATGTTTTGATCATCTATTAGCCTTGGTTGAAGTCAACTCTCTCTTCAACGGAATAAAATAAATAACGAAGTACTGGTGAAAAAAACATGCCTTTCGGCAAGAAGCAGAGCAGTGAAATCGTATTAAATCATCCATTTAAACGATTGGTTAGTTTTATTAAGTTTTTTAAATAATATTTAGAATGATTCATTGTTTCTAAAATCGAAAACGTTTTTGCTATGAAAATAGCGCGTCCTCTTCAATTCGATTAACGTTTTACACAAAAAATAATGTGTGTTGGAATTTGTACAAAAAGCAAAGAACTTAAGTCAACAACGAATTAAGTATTGCCCATGTGTGTCATATGTGCCGACAAGGCGATTCAACTAATGCGCAAATAACTTGAAAATAAACAATAATTTCATAACATTTTTAATTGTAAATGTTAATTTATAAAAAAAAACTAATTTGTGTGAAACTGGCGATTGTATGTCTTAATAAGCGAACTCTTCAAATGCACTATCAGAAACGTATCGGTTTGTCCGTTGAGAAATATTAATTATTTACTCATGCATTTGTGGCGTAGAATATTCGATACAGGAATGGAAAACGCCAAAATGGTTATTCAAGAACAACAGCATTGTGAAACTGGCGATTATTGATTGTTTATACAACTGAAATCGTCATATACAATATCTGAAAAGTATGCTCACATTCCTAATAAACAAAAGATCCAAGAGATTACAGTTGTGTCATATATTTATTGAATATGTGTTGTGTAATAGTTAATGTTATGGAGACACAAACGGTGTGGCATGAACAGTCCACCATACTTATGAAGCACTAATTTGGCTCTCACAAGGATATGAACGCTTTCCCCACACTCTGGACAACATTTATGAAAACTGCTGTATACAGTAGCTCTACTCAGACTCACTTGAAAGCAAACAGACCGATGCTCATTATAATGGATCATCTCATCCCTGATCGTGTTATGTTTTCAAGACACGTCAAGAGCAACGTGTATTTAAATCCATACTTCATCACCATTAGTTTTACTGATAAAGATTTCTTCAGTATATGTGACACCATTTAATTTTCCAGAAATTCACACTTGTTTGTCACGATTAATCTGGAGAACATGTTAAACATCAATCAAACAAACAACCTATTCAAATCCACAATCTATCACGACTTACTGATACAGATTTCTTCAGTATATGTGACACCATTTACTTTTAAAAAAAATACACACTTGTTTATCACGATAAATCTGGAGAACCTGCAATCACAACATCATACTTAAATATGTTAAACATCAATCAAACAAACAACCTATTTAAATCCACAATCTATCACGACTTACTGGTAAAGATTTTTTCAGTATATGTGACAGCATTTAATTTTCCAGATATGAATGTTTGCCACATGTGAAAGGGGTGATTTATGTGTTTTTAATTAACCAACATTCCTGGGCCAGTTTGATTGGTCTCTGAAATGATATGAAAGGGATTTGTATTTTTCTCCACGGCAATTCTATATGTCTGATTCCCCAATCGTCTATTTGTAATCAATATCTTCATTTTGAAGTGTTCTAGTCAGGAATCTTTCTTAAATACAAAATATGGTCATGTATTTAGTTGTGACAGTGTTTGTGGGGATATCAGCCTTGCCTCGGGAAGATGATGTAATATTTGACTGGTATGATGTTCACAAATACCAAAGATTGATTAAAATATACACAACCATTATACCTGGTGGAGCTCAACATGTACAATCTGTAACTGGGCATCTCGAATTAAGTCAGATACTGCTTTCGAAGATCTGCTTCATACTTAAAACGGAAACTACCGTAAACATACTGTAACACAGAGCTTTGCCGTGGTTCATTAGACAGCTCACTGCCAGAGGCTTCTGAATTGTGGGGGAGGCATTTGTAACGTTATCGCCAGTTTCCGCTAGTGCTTAAATGGACACCTTATCCTACAGGCACTGTAATCCAGGGCTTTACCTGGTTTATTCGGTAGCGCACTGACCTACGGAAACACCGTCCGACTCCGATGTACCGTAGAGGTTTGATTTCCCGACAGGAGCTGAGATTATAAAAGAAAAGTTGCCAGAGGTTTTGAGATTGTAGGGCTGCTTTTTTGACGTTACAGCAAGCTTTCACTCTTAAAGGCGGAAGTACAAAGTGGTCATTTAAGTTAAATATCGTTGAGATAACGCTTATCAACACAAAAAAATAACTTAATAAAGAAGAATTTCAACACAAGCGCAAAGGAGTGTCTACTCCATACAAGAAGTAAAAGTTGATCTAACAGAGTAATACGTAAAAAGGAAAAAAAATGGAAAGACCGCCACAAATATATAGGATAAAGAGACGTACAAACTAGCTTCGTTATAAAATTGATACATTTCTAGGCCTTTACTATTACATAGAGACCAACCCACTTGTAATGTGTTGAACGGATGGTTCTAATAATAAGCAGACCAATCCTTAGATGCGAATACGTATCGTGTATGGACAGCTTATATCAACTGTAACACATACGATACAGTCTGGGCTGAAAACTCCAAAGCTAAGCCTACCTCTACCTCTACCTCAATCCTAGAATTATATTTAATTCGTATGGCCTTCCATCTCGCTTTCTAACCTTTTTCAGTTTGGAATTAAATATCCACGATATTGTTCAATTCATAAAATAGACACCTCTGTGGAAATACATGTCATATTATACGTTGGCGTACAAATTTCGTCATTGGCGAGTTATGATCCGTCTCTCGCTGACGCCGTACGTTTAAAACATCGATCATGTTATGTTGAGAAATACTTGATTTTTTTTCTCTTTCAGGAAACTGTATTTGATAAAGAATAAAGACTGAAGAGATCTCAAACAGAGACAAATATGTACAAGGAAAGACCTACCTCCTCTGATATTTAAAACAATTTTACCACAGTGGAGAAGAGGAGGAAGGACGAGCTAAACAGGTAAACCCATGTTTACAGGGTTTGGATGTTCAAAATATACCGGTAATTTACTAAACAGGTAAGAACTCATATTTCACTATATATGTTCATCAAGATGGTAACTAATTACTTAATCAATTTGTATAGGTAAGTATAACATATGTGCGCGTTATATACTAAATTTATTAAAATGTATACCATGTCTATCTATTTACAGAAAACTTCAATCATGTATGTACAATAAATTGCAGACGATTTTGTCTTTAAAACCACTGCATTTAGTCGAAAATAGTCCAACTTAATTCGTTTTCTGACGGAAGCAATAAAAAACGTCCAAATTGAAACAGAATGTAAGGTTGAGAAATACTTGATTTGAACGTGATAATGCAAGGTGAGTGCATATTGTTTGTAAAGTACAAGACCACAATTGTTGAATGTAGTGCTGGAGTTGTTTGACTTGGGGTAAGAGGCCTACAACAATTTATGGTTGAAGACTGAACAACGACAAGGCCTGTGTCGCTTATTTGGGGGATTAACAAGGACTTGAACGTCATAGCTAATCAATCCTTGGTTAGAATGATATCACATACAGTTGCCGTATAAATCAGGTAAACATACCCCTTACTATCTTACGAAGAGAACTGCCCATCTATTCTGATAATATCGTATATTTTGTGGCACTAACTAGTTACACGTGTGTATCTACAAAATCTGGCAAACTGATAGCATATGACGAGTGGCTGCTAATTAACCAAGTTACATGAACTTTCAATACCCAATCTCAACAATTAGCTGTGATAGTTTGGAAGACTGGCACGCATGACAGCCTAAGATCTGCAATGTTGTAGATACAGAAAGACCTGGAAGTAATCTATGTATGTGGGTTATACAATTTGATGAGTGGCACTTGTATATTGACTACTAACATGATCCTTCAGTAGTCCAGTGATGTTGGAAAGAGATACACCGGATATATATGGTACCAGAACTACTCAGAAACTAAATAATAGTATAGTCTATTTGTCGGTCCAAAATGTGCCAAACTATAACTTGATATTGTTATTTTCTCATCCATGTCAAGTAAAATGGATTAAAAGGACTCGTTATTCTTCGTGCATCAATCAATCGTCCTTTTTCGCGGAAGACATATAAATGTTGCACTTTTGTAGGTTTATTGAATATATTTGGACATCTAGCCGTTTTCTGTAGCTAATCTCCACCGGTAAAGCCTATTTGGAACCCAAACAATACACAACCTCCTGAATCAGCGGCTGTTTATAAATACAAATATTGTTTTGTTTCGGCCACTGATAAACTAAGCCCAGTTTTATGGAATTGGCGAGCCGTTTCTAGTCTGAATCTTCATACAAACAGTGATTGGCTCCCGAGAAAGTTATTTCACAGACAGCCAATTAAACGATGAGGTTATTTGATACCACGAAAACAATTGTGCCCTCACAAGCCCTAAATGACATGACCTTATCGATTTCATTTGAAATGCTCCCTCTGGTGGCCGTCTCCAGCAAACCTCCCCTTAGTTATAAAAAAAATATAACAAAAGGGTATGTATATATAGATAGCCTCTGATAATCTAGTTGTAGATACCATTGTTGATACCATTAAAATGACGAAAGATACTGGTATATTTACAGGAGAAAAGGCTGTCACTTCCGACCCGAGTTACATATCGGCGCCATCTGGCGGAAACCATCTAGTTGTATCACCATACTACCTCTTTAATGTCATAGAATTGATTCTGGAATTTGCTGCATTCCTCAACAACTCGGTACCTTAATTTCAGAATGCCCCGGAAGAATCAGTATAGATTACAAACTGTGAGTACAGATCGGAGTCTTCTGCGCCTAGCGCGCTTATACAAACTTGGTCTATTGGCATTAAATTAATTTATCTTCCAACATAATCCTCTGGGGAATACGAAGGGGCAACAGTAAGCTGTTGTGGCGTCCTGTTATTTTCTTGTATCTTGTCAGTGTTTGTTGCCAGTGGCGTCGGGGGGTGATTTCCTCACTTTCCATTGGACTGGCACGCCGTCATGTAAGTGAAATAACTTAAGTACGGCGTAAAACTCCAATCAAACAAACAAACAAACCAATACAACAATTTTGAAAGGATTCTACCCTGCTTTTATATACGCCATTGTCTTAGCAGTCATGGCTGATATGACGTCATCATCGACCTAAATTGAGTTACAGCTAAAGCCTTTTTAAGTTTGGGAATAGACGGGAGTCTGACATTCTAACCATAGAGACTTAAATCATTCTCCCTTTCGTCGAGACAACTCTAAGGTATTGATTGACAAGCCATCTTGTTGATCGCCTAAAAACTAACACTGTGTGCAGTTTGATAGAATAGACTGTGTCTTATTCTTACATTGGCATGCATTTTTCTCCATCTAACTTCCTTCAGAATGAATAGGTCCTGCGACATTTGTTTTTTCTTTGTTTAATTTTAAATCAGGCAGCCGTAAAATATTGAGGATTAATTCAGCAGCCCACCTTTTTAGGGTAACAGTACTAAAACAACAATTATATAACTAAATAAAGAAGACGTTTACCGTTAATCCAATGCGTGTTAATAGTTCAATATAAGAAACAAGACTTGATCTAACTGAGTAGAATAACTCAAACAAAAAGAAACCCCGCAATGATCGCTCTAAAAATATACAGTATATGGGAATACAAACTAGCTTCGTTACAACCGATACATCAGTATCACACACATATATACCCGTTTACTTGTTATGAACGCCGTTATATAAGTGAAATAACCTTAAGTACGGGGTAAAACCCCAATCAAACAAACAAACTTGTTATGTACTGATGCCAGGATAGTGTAACTAATATACAAACTGATCCTGGGATGAATCTAAATACCACAGACAGTTGTCTTATTTACGAGGTAAACGCATTACTTACTTGATTTTATCACGAGAAGTGTTCATCTTTCCCGGGGTTATCATAGATTTATTGGCACTTACTAGTTACACGTGCATGTATACGTACATAATTAGTCACGCTAATAACATATGACGAGTGACTACTAATTGGCCACGTTACAGGAAATAACTAATAAAGAAGACTTTATACCACGAAAAAAAACTAATTAAAGAAGACCTAACAGCACGAACATAACGAAACCAAGAACATTTAACCCCATGAAAATAAAAAAAATAAAGAAGACTTAACACCAGGAACTTAATTAAACAAAGTAGAGTTTACACAACGAAAATAACTTCATATATAAGACTTAACACCAGGACAAGAACTTAACAATGAAGACTCAACATCAGGAAAATAACTAAATAAACAAGACTTAACGCCAAGAAAATAACTAAATAAAACAGACTCAACTTCACGAAAATAACTAAATAAACAAAACTTAATACCACGAGTTTATCGCACTGTTAAAGGGATATCCATTGATCAAACAACCGATTAACCATAAAGCATGTTCCAGGTAAACTCTCAGAGACAAGGTTTTTTATGGATCTTTATATCGAGTTGTATACAACATTACATATGCACATCTCAAGACAAGTCAGTTATTATTTATATTTAGTTATCGACAACATACAATATATGTAAAAAGAACATAGATATACGATACGCCAGAACCTGGTTGTCGGAATCGCTCAAACAATTAACGCAATTGTGATGATTATCTGGAACAAACAGATGTTACTTTAACGTTCCTGTGCGTGTGGTTTACGAAGATACATATTTACAGTCTCCACATCGGAGAGAATTCGGGTCGCATTCCATGGGAAACAGTTCTATCATCCTGGCAAACAATTCTTCTATCAGCCATAGATATAAATGTTCTACGGCCAATGGTCAATCGTCAGGGGCAAAGCATAAGCATTTACTCTTGAAGAGGCTCGAAGCAAATGAAGCGATTTAAAGTTGTCAATTTTACGTCTGAGAGATTCTGCTGGTGGAAGTGAATAAATTGTTTTAATATTATTATCACCAAACGTATTCGTATAAAACACAACCCTTTAGAGAAATTGGACCAGGACATTAAGAATGGCAGAGATTTCTCATTCCTTCTAGTTACACCAGTGGGATCGACATAGATAGAAACTGGCTAAAGTGGAAAACTGAGGTCAATGTTCTAAAAAGTATATTTGTGAAATATCTGCTGAGTGACCGTGTTATGTGGAGAGCAGACGTCGTAAAATTGAGAGACCATTAGGGGAATACTCTTTCATCAGAAGTTCATCTGTGAGTTGTTGATGTTCCTGAAGGTTAACTCTTCGAAAGTATTACAATCCTCGTTATAAAATAACACTGTCTGGCCATATAAATACTGTCAGATACCTTGTTTTTCCATCTAGTTACACCAGTCGGATCGGGTATAGAAATATGTCGATTTTGAGAACTTAGGGCCAATATCTTGTACGTCAACCTGGATATTATTTGGTTGTTGACTTGGAAATGGAACGCAACGGTTTTTAATGTTGAGGCCAGAAAGAACAATGACCACAAAGGGATAATTTGTGTTCTTCCTGATTATTTCCATTTAGTTTGCACCGACGGTCTCGCATAAAAGAATTAGTTGAAGTTAAGAACTGAGGTAAATTCAGATTAAAATATACCTGGAAAATATTTGCTTGTTGACTGTGGTCTGTAACTAGATGTAGTTTGTTTTGATTCTGGCTAGATATCCCCAAGCGTAAATGAATTGATTGAAGCTTAACATGGAGTTAAATGTTGATAAAAATATACCTGAAATATGCTTGATGAGCTTGACATATAAAGCAGAAGTGTTTTCTAACGAAGAAAGCAGAAAAGCCAATAAGCACAAATAGATTGTCCTCAGTTTTCATTGTGTTCTGATTTTGGATAGATAGGTCTACACCTTAAGAAGTCTGTATATAAGATCTGGTTTGAACTGATGTGAATACTCATAAACATATACCAAGGAAATGCCTGTGTACTCATCAGGAAGTAAAGATACGTATTTTTATATTTAGGAGACAAGCAGGGACAATACACTGAGACGCTTTGTTGAGCTATGAGACAGATAAAATACTGATGGGATTCTATATTCATTTATCCACATGTTCACAGAAAAGCGAAAGCTTGAATCGTCGACTTTATTGCTAAATTTATTCCATGGGAAGAAATACGGTTAATGGTTTGTCGCCGTGTGACCCACAGGATGAAATAGGGCGAACAATTTTCCAACATCTTGTTAGATCTGAAGCGTATAACGAACAGCCCTCTGACTAAGAGCAGCATGGTCTACGTCATTTTGTTTATGGCTGTGTTGAGTACACCGCCGTCATATAAGTAAAATATTCTGAGGTACGACCGTAAACACTAATTAGCTAATAAAAAAACCCATTATTTCCTAATGTGATTTTCTGTACTAACAATTTCTGGCAATAAATGTCATCAGTTCTCCGTTCTCGATTCACACGGTCTCACCAGCAAATGTGTTTTTCCTGGTACCACATGATACCGAAGCATGCATTCATCTAACTGCCATCAAGTAACAAAGACATGTTTTACGTTATTCTTATACCTTGTCAACGATTTCTATAGGCCAAACAGTGGCGTCTTATGACAGCATTCAGTTGTATTTTACGCCATGGTGATCTGCAGATGGTTATGCAGAAATGAAGCATTCTTCAACAGACATTCTTTACCAGCAGCCCTCCGAGAAGTATTATATGAAAAAATATTCCCTTTAACACTGTATCATAGTATTAACATTGACAGAAAGGTCCTCATTCCGCCATCCAGGGACTTGTGATTAGAAATATGTGAATTTAAAAACCGAAAAAGTGATACCTGGAAAATAACAGCCTGGTGACAATTAAATGGAGGCCAGTAATTTAAAAATGAAGCGACCAGAAGGCCAATAAACACAAATATTCTTTTAAGTTTTGCCTTGTTAAAAGTTTGGTTTGATACGACAACGGTCTGAGTTATAGAAATTGGGTAACGTTGAGAGCTGAGGTATATTGTCTATATAGTATACCTAGAAAAAATCTGAAAGTTGAACGTGAAATAGATAGCAAATGCTTTGAAATGAAGAGACGAGACAGGACAATGCACACAAATAGACATTTTAACTTTAATTTGTTCAAATTCTACCAAGGTATGTCACGGAGCAACAATTTTAAAACTGGTACGATACCAGGAGAAAGTATTTTGACGGTATAGCCATTCTCCTCCCTCCCCTCTTTAATACAACAGCCAATATGACCTAGATACTAAAAAAAGATGAATGTGTACGAAGACCTTTATCGCATAAATCATCTTTTAAATAAAACAAAAATAACTCGAAAATGTGCATGCATGATGAGAAACCTCGTGTCAGCCAGGTGTTTTGGTAGGATAAAGAACACGAACAGAACAACACACTCTCAATACATAACCTATAAACCAGTTCCGAGAATCGATCTAGCGACGGGCTACAATCCACGCCATCAAAGAGGATAAAGCATTTGCGCTTAAACGACTTAGCTTTCGGACAGTGAAGTCTCAATTTTGTAATAAGCCTGGCTGAAAAATAGTCCCCAACGGCATAATGTCTTGACATGATTACGTAAATGATGCAGATCTGCAGTTGCGTAATCCTGGCGTAATGAGAAAAATGTTTATTAGCCTATTCGTCGGGAAACGGAATGAGTTTCATTAAAATGGTCTTGTCTTTACAGGAAAAAACAAGGTGATTATGTAATAGCGGAATCATGAATCCAAAAATAGTTGAGCTAATATATTCTTCTCCAAAAATGTATAAAGCATATGGGAATTTGCCTCAATTGACTATGCACCGAGGTATAGGTCTATAATCAACTAGATTTGTAAAGTAAACAGCTTATTTTTTAATAGGAACGACTGTTTGTT